>JAQIXN010000020.1:0-104285 GCA_034698145.1 Proisotoma minuta | reverse complement strand
GTCAATTAATTATTAAGATATCTCCATTTGAATATGTGCTCATAAAGTGTAGTACATTCTTTTTCTACACCCTTTAGTTAAAAGTTATTCCCATGTATAAATTTATTTAGGCCAAGAAAGTTTTCCTGATTGGATAAAGGGATATTTTAAAAAAGGATGCGGATGGAGATTGTAAAGTGGCTAATTTTGAGAACATCTCCTGAGCTTGCACTTCTCCTGGAAATGTTATTCCTGAGAGAAGGGAGCTTTTAGGCGGTGACTGATCAATGTTTCTGGTTAACCGCAGTGATCTTGTTAATGGTTGAAAAGAAAGCATCTGCCGTTCTTTGGCATTATTGCATAATGAGAGGAGATTTCAGAGTCTAAATTTTATCTGCATGCACATCCTCTCCCTTCCTAGGACAAAATGGTAATGGACAGACATTGAATTGAGCACTTTACTATTTCCCTGAGATGCCAGAGGGAAAGGGAATTTCCACGTTGACTCTTTAACTGAACAGTCTACGCTATGCAAATTGGGAACATTTTCTATTTCAACGAGTTGCGGTTCAGTGAGCATCTATTCAGGTGAGACAATCAAAGTTATCAAGACTCACTCCCAGTATGTGATTTTGAGGACAAAACAACTCTCTCTCTCTCTCTCTTTCTCTTCTTTGATTGAAATATCATAGCCCCACTTAAAACTAATACCCAACAGACAGCTACCTGTCTATCTATACATACCCTCATTTATTTCTAAGGATAAACATTGTTTACCAGCCTGCCTATGACAATTCCCATCACAATTGACATAGAGATTTTAGCTGCCAATCCATGCGAATTTTACCCTCTTTCTCCCTACTCTTTGCTAGAAACCCGAGGATAATGAACAAAACACGTTCTATTTACAAGAACGTGGAAAGAATAGTTTAGTTTGAAAAGCCCCAAAGTTTTGTTTTCTCTTGAATGCCATGGTTTGATGATGGAATATTTTTGAAAATAAAAATGTCATATATTCCTATCTATCTATACTTGATGTTTGGTCGTTTTTTGTGAGTGAAAGTGTTTCCAGTTTCAGTTTACTGCTACGTAAACTGAAAGTAAATATGTAGAGGATTTTGGATCAAAAATCTCTTGAAGTGAGGCCTGAGTGAGAGAGGACTTATTAGAGTTATGACGCTATATGGACCCTGATTTTGGGTTGGGGTGACATGGCCTAGGGTGTCTCCGTGTCATGTCACGGAGTGGGTGGGCTGGTGTGATGTGGTAGGGGTGGCTGTCCAATGTTCCCAAGCAGAGTGAAGGAGGACGCGAAATCGGCCCAGAGCCAAGTTCTCTTCGCCATTTCTCCGCTTGTACTCGCGAAGAGAGAAAGTTTCTCTGGGAGAAAGTTCACAGACAACTGAGTCCATATATACAGAGTTGGTGAGATCGATCCCAGTTTTGTCTCTCCGTGTTCCCCTCCCAAACAAAGGTATACACTGCCAAAGATTTCCCTGCACTTTCTCAGTCCTCAAATTGGCTTCCTTTGGTCCGTTCTACTTTCTCCGTCCTCTCTCCATTTCCATAATAATCTCAACCAACTCCATGCAATCAACTCCATGCAGTTCCAAAAGGTGCTAAACTTTTACCTTAACACCCCAGTGCAGTGGATTTGTTTCTTAGTGTCATGTGCTTGTCTTTGAAATTCCACATGATGTACGTCCACTGGCTCATTCTCGTCACCCTCGCAGGACTCCCTGTCGTCTATTCTGGAAATCCAGATGCAAAACGTTTATATGATGATCTTCTTTCAAATTACAACAAGTTAGTGCGGCCAGTGGTGAACACCTCAGATATTCTTAAAGTTAGAATTAAATTGAGATTGTCTCAGCTCATCGACGTTGTAAGTAATTCAATTTCTCTTACTAACCCCTTTGCTCACTGTGAACAAATTCTGAGACGTTATTGCTTTCACAAAACATGCACGTCTCTAATAAGACTCCTTTTTGGGCTTTTATAGCTGTTTGGGGATGAAATGAAAGTTGCAAAATGCAATACACTCCCAAGAGCACTTTGAGAGAGTCTACCTGTGCAAAAATAAGCCTCTCACATGTAAAGCTCCTTTGTTTTATCCAAAACAATTTGCAAAAAGTGTTCTCTAGACAGGAACTAATGATTCCATTTCTTTACAATGGAACAAAGAAGCTTCATTAACTTTGCCTTATCCAATTTTCCTTTTCAAAAAGAAATTTTTAGATTTAAGTGAAGATGAAATTTTCAGATTCAGTACATTATAACAACTATGCACTTAATACATTTCTGTTTAGTATGTCAAATGATCAAGAGTCAATAGAACAGTGAGCTTAAATAAAGCATGCAGAGGAGGAAGAATTCCAATTAATTTGATGCTTTTGTTAAACCATTATAACATGGCTGCCGACATTTGTTGAAAGAAGCTCATAAAGTATTTCTTTGAATGGATGCTGGTTGTGTAACAAATTCCCCTTGGTACAGTTTCCCGTGGACAACGTCAATTCCAAAGTCTGTAGTTGTGTGTAGCTTTTTCCGCAAAAATTTTGCTTCTCCCATTCATTCATCCTTTATTGCAAAACAGTACCAAACAAACAATTGGGAAGGACGTGTCTCCAAATTTCCCATTCAAGCCACATCCAAAGAAGAGAAAATTCTGGTAACAGGATTGGCAGTGCTCATAATTCTGTTAGTGGCAGAGTGAAAGCAAAGATAGTTTATGAAATCTGGATACTATTGCACCAAAGATTGGCACGGAAATGAGATTCCCTGGAGGTACATTGATGAAGCAACACCATCCCTTGCACGCACCATCCATTGTTTCCCTCCCACCAACAAAATCTGATGCATCACAAAGTGGACAGCGGACCATTTCCTTGCAATGTCCAAAATATATGAGTATAAATCGCCAGCTGTCATATTGATCATCCTCATTCCTATTTAAAGTGAGGGAGTGTGGAAGTGGCAAGTGGGGAAAGTTCCCACGCCTGCTGCTGCCTGGCCCTTGTTCTATTGTCTACACACTATTTCTTGATTTCGTTCATCCGCATGCAAGAAAGACCAAGAAAGTGAGTTGGAGACAAAAATGTGGGGGCATTTTTATATATTATATCCTATGCATATATAAAATGCTTGTAAGGGATAATAGAAGCATTGATCAACCTTGAGTCTTTATATAAAGATTTCCTTGCCTTGGTTTACGTTCTCTGGTTTTTGCTCTGTGGGAGGAAAAGACGCTTTGCCACACAAGAGAGAAAGAAGAAAAGAAAGATTCTTGGTGAAGAATAGTTCTTCTCATTCCATTTCAGAGAATGGCGAGAAGTTGATGTTATGCATATGTTCCTTGGACTTGTTATTCAAAAATACACAAGTCAATCTTCCAAATACAAAACTTTTCTCTGTAATATGTCAAATTCAAATTTTGGGCTGTCAATTCTTGTTCACCACATGTCTCTGGAGTGACGTTGACTGATATATCTTCATCCTTATGTCAAATTTATAAAGTTGTTATATTAGCTTCGAGATGAATTGAAAATTTCCATTTGAAATAATAATTTGATGTATTTATATATATATATTGTTGTTTTCAGAACCTGAAGAACCAAATCATGTAAGTGCCTATACTTTTCAATTAAAAAGGCTTAAAATTATAAGCTTTTGGAGATAATAGAAAATGTTGAGCTATAGCATATGTATCAGAGTTTGATAATCAAACATCCCTTTGTTTGTTTTGTAGGACGACGAATCTATGGGTAGAGCAGGTAAGAGGATGATTGCTAATCTGTGGCTGAAGCATTTTTGTGCCATAAATCTCTCTGCTCTTGATACACTCACAACTCACTCAGCACTACTTTCTCCCCCCGCTACGTAAGTTATAAGGAAGCCCCCTGAGGGACACATTGTTGGTACTATCTTACCACAGTCTTAGTGGATTATCTTACTTTATTTACAACGTGCATAAGCAAGCCACAAATTTAATGTCACGACACCAGAAGCAACCTCTTGGTCTTTTGGTCGCATCGATTTAACATGAGTGATGAATATTACAAAGGACATAAATTTATGCTGTGGTATTGAGGTTACACTTTCCATTGAACGACGTGTCTAATGTGCATTCTTGAGGTTTCTTAATGAGACAAAGAGGGGAAATGGCTAATTTCCCTATATAGAAGGCTATAATATCTTGGCTGGATTATTTGGCTCACGTTATTCCAATTACAGGAATAGTGTCCCAAAGCAGTAGTAAAAGATGGCCTGGGAAAGAATATTATCCGGATAGATTGAAGACGGAATTCCAAACAGATCTCAACAGTGGGGATATAATGGCTCAACCCTTTTGCTCTGCTGACAGGATATTGTAGCTTCTAAAACTGCTCTGCAACTGCTAGACCTCAGCAGAGAAGTGAGGAATGAGCAGAATAAATCATCAGTAATGGACAATCCTTCTTCTGCTCCTCTTTGATATGATTGTGGTCTTGCTTACACATAGTTGTCCTACATCAAATCATCTTTTCCCCACCAGTTGTTGGAGGCACTAGCTTTTCACTTCCTAGCAAAAGGGCCATCGGGGTCAAAATATTTTCACTAAGTGCCTTATCTCTCCCCTAAGTATCACTGACCCACACAAGAGAACATTATTATTCCATTTAATCTCCTCCAAAAGCCTCCTGTCAACCAGCTCTGTATTTTTCTCCCTTCTTTGCAACAAGCCGCACTTTGCTCTGTCGGGATCAATTTATAAATTCACGTTGTTTCTTTGGCAGTAATTTATGCGTTATGTTCTGGACCCCTTTTAGAGGGAAATGTAGTTCAAGTTTTATTGAAATGACTTTGGGGCACTTTAGCAGTCAGGATTGATCACCGGTCTCATATCCAAGAGAATCATTCATGGCGAGTCAATCTCTTTTTCCTTTGCAAAGATTTCCTATACGGCTTTCTTACCCAAAATCTCCCTTCGTTCCATTCATCACAATGTTTCCCGTCCACCACTCAACAAAAACAGCTAAAAAGTTGCTCCCAACAAAGAGAACTTTTTGAGAAATTAGAGACGGATGGCTGGGACCGATTAGCCAAAGTTCAACTTTCTTTTTTAAGCTTTCCCTGACTTTCACTACTGCATTATCTTATATAATTCCCCCAACACACCAAAACAGAGAAAATGTTTTCTATCCCCACCCACTGACTGACCCAGTTGGTTGATATGAGTGTAATCAAGTCAAGAGGCAATGTGAGATTTTATGTTTTTACTGCTTTCTCTGCATATTAATGCTTGATGAAACTTAAAAAATAACACGGACTAATTTGGTTGCAGTACTGGTTTGATTACAAGTTGACCTGGGAGCCTACAGAGTACGGAGGAGTTAGAATGTAATTGTAAAACATGCATATTTATCTCACTTTCTTTGTGCATTAATTCACTTTCCCTTTTCAATTGATGTTTTAGGTTGCAGTAAGTCGTCCCTCCAGAGTTAAATTTACATAAAATTATCGTAAAACTTGAGATTTTTTGCTGTTTTATTTAGCGTGCCTAGTGACCATATTTGGAGACCCGACATTGTAAAAATAAAACAAAAAATATTTATTTGATTTTCTCTATCTTAACTTGATTCGCCTTTTTTTATTTTATTGCTGCAGGTTTTATACAACAAGTAAGTATTAAAGTAAAAGTAAAAAAAAAAGCCGACAAGTAAAGCATTAATGTATAAACCAATCTTCTGTCGTTGACAGTGCGGATGGAAACTTTGAAGTGACACTGGCTACAAAAGCAACTCTGTATAATAATGGACTTGTGGAATGGAAGCCTCCTGCAATATACAAATCCTCTTGTGAAATTGACGTAGAATATTTTCCATTTGATGAACAGACGTGTATTCTAAAGGTATGCATAATTCTGAATTAGCAATCAAAAATGATAATCTCATGCAACCCCTTTTTCTTTTAAAGTTTGGTAGTTGGACGTATGATGGTTTCAAAGTCGATCTTCGTCACTTCGACGAAGTGGAAGGCTCCAACGTCGTTCAGTTAGGAGTTGACTTGACAGCATTTTATTTTTCCGTTGAATGGGATATCCTGGACGTTCCTGCTGTTCGGTACGACTTTTCTTTCTTCTTCGCTTAGTGCCAAATAGATATAAAAAAAATCTAGAAACAACTGAAGGAAAGTAGTTGAGTTATCGTCTGTCCGATCTAATTCTGTTCCTTGAGAGCTAATGCGTGAAGATAGATCTTCCAGATATCCACAGCACAAGTGTGTTGCATTTTACTTACCGTGTTGAGACCAAATGACATGATTTTCACATTTCCCCATCAACTATTATTATATATACATGCGTCCCTTTGTCTCACTCTCATCTTTTGATCTTTAGGAACGAGAAGTTCTACACGTGCTGTGATGAACCATATTTGGACATTACTTTTAATATCACAATGAGAAGAAAAACTTTGGTGAGCAAGATGAGCTTCCTGTTTCCTCATATACATAACATCCATTACTTGAACTTTCTCTCTTTCTTTCAGTTTTATACAGTAAACTTAATCATTCCTTGCATGGGAATCTCATTTTTGACCGTGCTCACTTTTTATCTGCCTTCCGGTAATTATATATTGTTTACATTGTTACCAAATGAAAAATTAATTACCATTTTTTAACGGCTGCAGATAGTGGAGAGAAGGTGGGTACAATTCTTTCTCTGTAGATAGATTTATAGTGTGTTATGCAAAGAGGGAATTGAAGGGGAAAATCGTAGATATCCCTCCAAATTCCAAGAGCTTACAGATAGTGAGAGCTAGAAAACTTTGGTTTAATCCTCACGTCAGTTATCCAACTTTCCCTCCTCCTTTCACGACAAATGATGTGATATATGTAGAAATCCCAACATGCAAACTGAAAGATGACTATAAAAGTGAAAGTAATGCTAAACTCATCAATCTTGTTAGGTGACTCTGGCTATTTCAATCTTGATTAGTCTTCATGTGTTCTTCCTCCTGGTTGTTGAGATTATTCCTCCCACCAGCCTCGTCGTCCCGCTTCTAGGGAAATACCTGATATTCGCCATGATACTCGTGTCCATAAGGTAAGAATCAATACTTTCACCATAAAACCGCAGACTTGAAAAGAGCAGAGCTCCTTTTCAGTTCTGAATTATCCCAATCTTTCTAAAGAAGTAATGGTTAATCTGATAATTATCTGGCATATGTGCAGATTGTAAAATCGATGGTATGAGATTGTAATATAATAATGTGATTTGTGCAGTATATGCGTGACGGTGGTTGTGCTCAACGTCCACTTCCGCTCCCCTCAGACCCACACAATGTCGCCCTGGGTTCGTCGTGTCTTCCTTCACATCCTACCGCGACTTCTCATGATGAAAAGGCCGCACTACTCAATGGAGAACCATCGGTGAGCACTTGAAGCTTATCTTTCCCACACATACACTCCCATTTCTTTATATAAAAAGAGATCGTGCAGCGTTTGTAAATCAGTAGGAGCATCTGCCTTGAATGGGTTTTCATTAGTTCAGCTCATTAGTTTCTCTACTTACCTCACCCGTCTAGCTCTACCTGCCCCACTACTTAATTATATCCACTAATGAGTTGATGCATATAAAATTGGCAGTTTAATAGTCCAATCTCTTCCACACCCTTAAACTGAAAGTTTTATTTCCAACAGTGGCCATTATTTTATGCATCCACCCACAAGACCCACTCCTACTTCTTTCCAATAAAGACTCCAAAAAGCTGTTGAAATTGTTTAGATGTACCTATGTAATAGCTACGTCGTCTCACTCGTCTCCAAAAAGTGAAAGCTAGGTTGAATCAGATATCGTACAGGAGACAAGTATAAGTACATACATATATATATATATATATATATATAATCCTTAAATGAGCTGGCTAATAAAAGTTGCTCTCTGTGTATGGTAAATTGGTGGGGATGGAAAAAGGCTTGTACATTGAGTGCTTTGGAGCTCGTAAATCTAGACCTCTTCTTGTTATGGCAAAGTCCTTTCAGCATGTTGTCAGAGGGAAAGACCGGAAATGTTGCACCATGACCAAAGTACGCCAGATTAAAGACAGGTTGCGGCCGAAACGTATGCTAAACTGTAAACTGTTGAAATCTCTAGTGAATTTAGTTGTCTCTTGACTAGAGCTGGGAAAGTGGAAAAGAAAGAGTCCTGGCAAGGAGCAGGGAAAATTTTACAACTTAAGTTTGACCCATTGGGACACTAGAAACATTAGGGAATCAGCATCAGTGGCAGCCTTGTTATATTACACTTTGCTTTCTCTCTTCCCCTCTATTTTGTGAAACAAAGTCCAGTCGAAGAAGATGAAGGCCATGGACCATTGCGTGTGTGCCCAGGAAGCAGTCCACCTCCTTTCCCACTGATTTTTTGACATTCCCATGCTATCAATCACTATTATAGCTCATATATCGATTATAACATCTTTTGGCAGCTTCCCCAAATAACTGTCTGTCTCCAAAAAATATCTTTATAATCTTCTCTAGAGAGAGAGAGAAAAAAAAAGTGATCAAACTTTTGATTCAATCTCTGTGTTATTGCTGTTGTTGTTTTTTGGAGCAACATTTACTATTTATTTATATACATAGAAGGAAAGTTGAAAGTGTTGGTTCTTCATCTGTTGGGTGTGAGAAGGGAAAGTCTTGAAAAGTAATTGGCCAAGTCAGTGCCCCAAAGTTATTTGTCTCAATCTGTAAACTTTAAACTCAATTATAAAGATTAGGTAAAGTCATTAATTTAGGGGAGTGATGCGATTGAAGCATAAGGATGAGACTGCTCCACGTTATCTCTGATTAAACCACTTGTTTCAGGCACAAATGGAAAGATAGCATGTTAATGATACGTGGTGGGAACAATTTCCATGAAACAGAGAGCTATTGGCAGGAGGACAATGGGACAGATATCCCTCCTCGACCTCAATCCCCACTGGAGGCCTGTCTGAGAGGGTAATAATAGAATTGGTGTTATTCGTTGGCTCTACAGTTCCTAGTTCATCCAACTTTCTCCAACATGTTAGCAAAATTAAAACATTATTTCAGATATGGGCCCTCATACCGAACGAGAGACGTTAGTAGTGGTGGGGGTTGTCGAATACATGGGGGGTTTTCCAGTCACGATGGTTCTGCGGAAAGTTGGCTCCCTGACGACCTTCCTCTCCCATCTCCTCTGATGACGAAGCCATCCATCCCCTGCTCCAACAGAAACTGCATCCCTGATGTCCATCATGTTCATCGTGCCTGTGCAGGCGTCCGCTTCATTGCAAGACACACTCGGCTTCAAGAAGATTCCACAAAGGTAGTAGTCAGTCACCGCATTTCCCTTTCCCCTGACACTTTAACAGATATGTACGTCCTTCAGACAGATTCTTCAAAGGAACTTTTCAATCTTCTCTTTTAAAGATTGACTCAAAAAGAGTAATCTTAAAATGTTATGTTTCTTTAGGTGAAAGAAGATTGGAAATATGTGGCTATGGTTCTCGACAGACTTTTCCTTTGGATTTTTACTTTAGCTGTCCTTGTAGGTAAGTATATAAGTAAAAAAAAAGCACTTTGCATGTCAATATTTACCTTAATATTAAGGAAAATACTTGGTATGGGCTCGGCTCACCAATATTAATACTCTACCACATCTTTTCATACAGGAACTGCTGGAATCATTCTCCAAGCTCCTTCTCTTTATGATGACAGGGTGCCTATAGATAAAAAGTACTCAGAAATCACCGGATCTCGGGCCACTATTCGAAGAGCGCCGCAGTAATTTTACATCTTTTTTATACCACAAATGTAAGTCTGCTTTTTTTGGCCAATAATCAATCATATCAAAATATACTACAACTTGTAGTCTACATACAAAATGTACCATATTACATGTCTCACCAACAAATCAAGCTTTAATGCTAAGTAAAAAAGAGAACCTTTCACATTGACTGAAAACAAACTTTTAGAAAAGTTGAAGCAAATTTAACTGAGTGATGCATTGAAAAATAATTAAAGCACTATGTATTATGCAAGAGATGAATTAAAAGTAAAACAGTTGTTGTAAAGCAAAGACATGGATTAGCTAATTAGAATAGTTTTGTACATGGCGATGATAATGACGTGTTAGGCATTTTGACTTTGGAGAAAGTGCTGCTTTAGAGCAACTTATTGCTACTTAGTTTTCTCTTCTAATTTACAGAGCTATAGTATAAATACATAAGTATACATTTCTCTTATCTTTTAGCGGATTGGTTGCAATCTGATCAATAATGTGATTGGGTAAAGTATATATAGACTTTCACTTGTATTGATAGGGATGTGAAATGGAAGATGCGTTAAAGATTTATAGGACAAAGAACCAAGTGAAAGAGACTTAAAAACACAAAAGTGGCAAATACTCTGCTTTTATTAAGACATTTTTGGGGAAAATCGATTACCTCCTTTCAATTTTACACCCGTGCCGATAACACTGATGCTTTCCATTAGATTATAACCAGATAACATAGAAAAGGCGAAATCTCTATGTGTTTGAGTTCATTCTCTGATCTCTGTCCAATTGGATATATTTGGAGTAATTTCCTCTTTTCACGGTAACTCTCATATAGATTTTACCAACTTTTAGCCACTGACTTTGGTGTAGAGGTATTTGAGTTTATCCCCTTAATAAGTATCTATGTCGTGCTACATTTTGGATCTGTGAGTTGCTGTTGCTTCAACAACATCAACCGAATTACATACTTTGCGACTTATTCCTTTACAGAGTTATCGATTTCAGATTTAAGCTGCTATCACTTTCACAAATCAGCGGTTCTAATTTTATTACAAGAAGAGAACCCTCATTTTATACCAACAAAATCAACGGTAATAGTTGATGGGAAAACATGGAAAGAGGTTTACTTTACTTACCCTTTCATAGCACATCCACCATTATTTGGGGATTGCAAAAAATGGAATAAAAAAAATAAAACTCAAGTTGGCTGAACAGATCTGAGATATTGGAAAATGTTGGAATTTTGGTGATGTCGGAATAAAATGAATTTGAGCATGTTATTATTTGACACTTTTCCTCTTTCTGTGTCAAATTGAAGTTTGGCTGAGTATTCTTGAGTGTGTGTGTGGATTGAAAGGCATTTGATTTGTTTCCATTTTCTAGACAAGCCTGGAGAGAAGAACACAAGGGACTTCTTCTTCTTCATCATCATAGAATGAAACAAAGCAACTGATCTTATTGAACTGTTAAGCAGAGGATTGGACGCGGAAGGAATCGAGGACCAAGAGAAACAAGAAAACTCGAGGCTATGGACAACGGATGAAGTGATTCGGGAAAATAATTTAGGACAAAAAGTGTTGGTAGTGTGTAGCAACAAGCTTGTTTCTTAGGATGCTCAATTTATACATGATATTTCAATGTATGCCAGCAAATGTCTATATCTACATAGCAACGTTCAACCGAAGACCAAATAAATGATAGAAAAGAAATGAACCAATGCTGATCGATATTGTTTTTTTCAGCCATTTTCATACAATTTCTGACTCTCTTTGTCTTTTCACGGCTCACAGATAATGCATCCGCCAACCAAGTTTAAGCTTCCGAGATTCTCATAATTCCATGACGCAGGCATTATCAGCACCAACACACTTCAACTCAAGATCCCATAATCAAATTACCCCATTATCCCAAATTCTGACACTTTCCCCAACTTTCACTGACGCCGAAAATTCTGTCGACGTTGATCCTTATTATACTCTATATACTTTTAGTCATATAGATTAGACTCAAGTTTTATTCCAAATCACGAAAACGCTCATATAGATATTTTTAAACTTTTTTTTATTAAAACTACATATTTATATGTACCATACCTAAATTAAACTTTCACTGCAAGAAACTGAAATTGATAGTTCTTAAATTTGAGCCCAAGGAAATAAAGTAATAAAATTTTGAGTTCAAAAAGAGTCAACTCTCCATGAAATGCTGACAGTTACTTAATAAATTTATATATAAAAGCATGAACTCTGCGAGCGACTAATGGACATTTTAATAATGGTTAGGAACTTTTAGTTGTATCTGTTCAGTCAAAAAGTCAGAGCCGATTAGGCTGCCTACGACATAAATCAAGTGGGAGGAATTTGCTGTCTCTCCTAAAGTCGTCAGAAATTCGGAGGCAGCATTGAGTTTGATGTTGAATGTTCATTGTTGTGACTTAAACCCCACCCTTTCATCAATTATAATTCTTTTGCTTTAGATTTAAATCGAGAATAGACTCTATTTAAAGCAATGTGAGCAAAGTCTCAAAAAAAAACTTTTCAGAGCTCAAGTTCTCAAGCTTAATTTGAAAGGAGATCTGAGACCAAGTCATTACGATTACTTACTTATATATAAACTTACTTCCACAGAGTCCTAATAAGCGTCTAGCCTATACTTTGATTAGGTGGGATTCAACAACCAAGTCTTTACCCAAAACTATCGGTATACAATGTATGGCTTTATTATTCATGATTGTGGCAGCGTTTTATATAACCAACCCTTTTTTCTTTTACCTTGCACACTTTGCTAAAAGAAACAAGGATAAATAAAATAAAAAATAGAAATGTTGTTGAAATAATTGGCATCTTTTACCTTTGTACTTTGTTCGGTTGCTTTGGAATCTATTTTAAGGGGATTCAGAACAATTTTTGATAAATGAAAAGCTGGTTGAGTAAAGTGGTTCCCAAGGTAAGAGAGAAAGTAGAAAGTAATAACTGGGAAGGCAGTAAATTGGGCATCTATGGCAAGGCTCCAAAGACTCTATTCATTACCATAAGCTCCTATAATAACTTGGTTGATTAAAGTACTTCCTCAGCCACGTTAATAGGAACTGAGAACGTTTGCAATCTTCACTTTCTCCTCGTTGGTTAATAGACAAGTCTATGAAATAGCAATGGGCTGCATGAATTACTTAATAACCCAGCGCTTCCGCTTTAACCCAAGCTATATATTATCCATTCTATGAGGAATCGTATATAAAACATGCCATCACCACTCACTAACAACTTCACACATCTCACCACTTTTACATAAACTTGTTTTCAGCTTTTCAAATATTGTTTTTTCCAAAGTAAAGGGATGACAAAAAACCTGGAGAGTTTGAGAGACAAAGTGAGAAAGCATAGAAATTGGATTTTTCTGTTTTTGACACATTATTTGACGTTTTACATGCTTGATGTAATTGCTTCACTTTCCTCAATAACTACATGAAAGACGAAATAAGCTTCTGGTTTTTGTCATATTGACATATATTGTATATTCTTTCTTGTTCATGTTGTGCACCAATTTCTAAACAAGAGAATGATTTCCGTTGCGAAATCATGAAAGCTGGAAAAGTAACCCATTTCCAAAAACTGTATCAAAGAGAGTTCATGGCAGATTTATGGCGTCCTAGTAAAAATAAAATGTCATAAATGACTTCCTTTGGCCATCATAATCATGTCCTTGTCAACTGCCCCAACTTGTCCAAAGCTTACATACACCACAAGTCGCTCTCTCAGCATTTTTTGTGTTTACTTAAAAATACCGACACAAGAGACCTGAAAGGTTTTTATAAAATAATATTATGCATAAAGTGCTTGGTAAAATTTTGTTAAATATTTGACTTAATGGAGTCCTCGGGGGGTAAAAGGATAATCAGACTTGTATGTATGTATACATGTACACACACAACAGCCCAAGTCGAAATTGGGAAAAGAAAAGTAAAGAAATATTTCTTGCCTTCTGAGAAAGTTGAAAAATGTTAAACAGAGTGAATACATAGAATTTGCTGACTGGAGGTGTGAAATCGTCTGCTTCTTGCTCTCTCCTCGTTCCCCTTGCCAATTTTCATATCCTTTCATTCCTTTTCGCCAGCACTTTGAAGGAGCAGCAGCAAAAGTCATTTATCTTTGTGAACAAACTCATCAAGACGTAGAGGGCTAAAAGTGAGATTCCAGCGATAATAGCAATTCCGCAAAAGATACACACATGTGTAAATAGACAAAGTTAAATCCAGTCGGCAGACTGTTTTGGGTGTCTGTACTATGAGAGCTGTGTTATGTAATCTGAGATGGAAGATTCATTTGGAAGATAATTCATCACAAGAAAGTCATGTAATCAATCATTCTTCAACCAACAGTTCCATCCAAACCAAGCACCCACTGCGGCTAACATCAAAATCATGGACTCTGATCTCAGCCAAAGTAAGGTGTAATTTATATCATTCATTTCCAGGACTGGAAGGAGAGAAGGAAATGCTTAAATAATTATTAACAGCAAAGGCTGAGGAAAATAATTGATTCTCATCGGGCTTCAAATGTGGCATTGGAGGAAAAGGAACCAAATTAAAAGTGCTTGCAAGCAGGGATAAATTTCGTAAAAAGTTGTAGAGAAAAAACTTGCGCAATAAAAAGAGGGAAGAAAAGCCAACAAGAAAGAAACACTTTAGATATGCCTTAAAAGAGGAAAAGTTGGATCAACGTGTTTATCAGGGGCCACCAGAATGTTGTTCAGTCCTTTTCCAACATTCATGAGATTTCTTATATTCTAATGGAAAAGTTTTAGCCCAATTGCTCCAACAAATTAACTTGCTAATGAGAATGGGAGCAAGTTGAAGATTCAATTTTCATTCTTTTTCTTTCCCATGTCGTCCTCAGTGATTGAAAAGCACTGATTGCATAAAAACAAATAGATAAATGGAATACTCCCAATATTAGCCAACATTCGCTCGGGTGATAGATGGGGAAAGTTAGGAAAGCCAAATTTACATAAACAAGTGTTATGTTTAGAAGTTGTCTGTTGACTGTTGACACCTATTCCACCTTTCCCCTTCCCACAAATATATATGGAGAAATAATTTAACGAGCTCAAGTCACTTTTCAGTTCAATGGTGCACAAAATCAGGATACATACATACATATATTTCATTTCTATAATTAAGTGCACGTCTCAAGTTGAGACAAATTGAAATGTTGCCAACACTTGCTCCTTTCCCCATTGGGAACAAGAAAATGATAGAGTAGTTGCTTATCGTGTCCTCACATTCAGCATGACCACACTCATAACTTTATACTTACTTTGGAGTCAATTGGCGGAGAGAAGTACGTAGGGTCTAGTGGTGATATGTGTCCACGTATAAAATGTGTGTACTCGTGTCTGGGGACTCACAGAGTATTTCATTCCTAGACTTTTACCATTTGCTAAATATTATGCATGTGGTTTTCAGTCATCTCAGAGAAAAGTTATGCCCACCACAGTGCCCTAAAAAATTCACTATTAGCCATGTAACGCCCAAGGGATTGGAACGAAATTCATTCCAAATTACAAACACACGAGCAAAATTTTTATAAATAGAAAACTGAAAGTAAAGTAGAAAGTGGTTTTGTATAAAGCAAGTCTTCTTGCTCGTTTTCAATTTTATTGTAAATATATGCTATTTACATATGGGAACAAAATTTGATGTTATATTGTTTTGTTGTTATGCAAAATTTCAATTAACTTTTGTAAGTATATAGGTAGACAAGGAAAACAATGTAATATATTTTTATAAATAGAATAAAAAAAATGAGAAAAGTCAAGCATATTAAATGGAAAATATAATAAAAGGAGACTTTTCAACCCGACAATCGCATTAAGGAATTAGAAGAATTGCGCACAATGGAGGTTTTCTGAGGGGAAAAATAAAAGATTAGACGTTTGGGAAGTGATGGGTGAAAGAAAGTGGTTGTAAAATCCTTGATGTGCGTCTGATTGCAAATAAGGTGAGAGGCGGATGGGGATTATTTGTAAATCTTTTGGAAATGGAAGGATGTGAAAAGATGGCACATTGGTTACACAGATATCAAATAGTGTGTGATTATTGGAGCACAATCACAATGGAAAACTCTGGGGTTGAGTTTCACTTTTGTCTACTTACGACTTCACTTGTTTGGCATCCCTAAATCGTCCCCCATCAACTTTCACTCTGCGTTTCAATTAACGGCCTAAAACCCAGCATTTCTATGTAAACGGACATGTTAACTGTAATCCCCTTTTGTACTTGTTTATTGACTTTTCACTTCCAATGGTAAAACAATCCCTATGCCCATTATTTACATTAGTAAAGTAATTTGAACCTCAGGGAGAAGAACAATGGGAAAGGAAATTCAACACGGCAAGTAATTTTTCAGGAAGAGGGACAAATTGTGTAATTTGAAGTGTAGTAGCAGCGTGAGAAATAATTACTCTTTCATAAGTGGAAAAGGCTGAACTAATTTATCAAACATGTCGAGGGAGTCCCATTGACACAGACATTGGCTACACATTATGCATTTCATACATAAAATAAAAAAGACTCTTGTGATGAGAAAAGAAAGTTGGGAAAGTTGGGAAGAAACTTTTTATGAAAGCCACCACGGGACTCCAAAGTTGTCCTCCTCCAGGTCACTTTCCGAAGGGATCACTTTTCCTCCTCAGGTCAGTTTGGTTATTAACTTTTATGGGAACTGCCATTCGGCCGGAAAGAAACTGAATAAGCCAACAAGTCTAGTTTAGTTTGCACTATGTATGCAGACAAGGGAAGGGATGGATTTCCATTGCTTATCCCAATTTTTTTGGTGGAGAAAGGATGGGAGTGAAAGTTGGTGGTGGTGAAAGTTCTTCTTTGTGAATGGGAAATGAGGGGCATTTCTAGGACATATTTTATCCCAACAGCAAAGAGATAAATCCCTACTACTTTGCATGAGAGAAAAATTAAGGGAAATATATAGCCATCTACTAATGCATTCAATTCAAATCCCAAACTTTAAATCCCCCTTTGATTAAAGGCATTTTCCAAAACTTTCCCCCTCGGATAAGTTCCCAGAGCCACAACTCATTGCTATTGACCTTCCGGACAAGACAAGATAAGATATTTTTCCAGAGCTCAAGTCGAACAATGAAAACGGCGAACGAGTTGCCCTCTGCTGCCCCGATAGCATAACGTTGAGAATTCGTTTCCAAAATCAAATTGGGTAAAACTTGACACATATTGTTGAAGAAAGTTAAACTCGTAGAATCAAGTGTATTTTGGTACTATTAATTAACATTTAATTTCCAAGGGGGATGACAATTTGAGAGGTGGGGCCCTTTGGTTAAACTGTTAAGGATGGCCACTCTCACTCCGGCCCAGCAAAAGAAGGAGCAGGAAAAGCAGGCCCTTTATGAAGAACTCCTCAAAATCTGTCGAAATCAAGATGACGAGAAAGTCACCAAGGTCGCCAGTAAAAGTAATTGTCAAAATATGTGAATAATATATAAAAAGATAAGATGATGATGTGTAATATGAATTGATCTATTTTCTCCAGTTCTCCATTCCTTCCCCACCGATGAACTTGCCTTTGGAGTTAAAATTGTGTCTTTAATTAGTCGCGGAATGTTTACAGAGGCGTTGTCTGCTATAAATGACAATCCTAAACTATCTGGGGATCTGATTTATGAGAACGCCTATTGCTTCTATCGTCTTCAGAAGATGAATGAGGCTAAAGAGATTTTGGAACAATGGAAGGACAATTCCATAAAGAAACAAGAACTTTTGTATCAAATCTATTATCGAATTGATAATTTTGAAGAAGCATACAACATCTTGAGCGATCTAATTAAAAACTCTGATGATGAAATGGATGATGAGCGTCAAACAAATTTGTCTGCCATTGAAGCGTCTTTAAAATTAGCAAAGAGCGATAAACATGTGACCCATGTCGAAGGGGATTCTTATGAAATGCTGTATAATCATGCCGTAGGATTAATTGGAGAGGGTAAAATTGAAGAGGCTGAAAAAATTCTTGGACAAGCACTATCATTAGCACGCGAAACGTTGCAAGAAGAAGGCGCAAGCGAAGAGGACATGGCAGATGAACTTGCATTGATTGAGTACGCTGCCTGTTTTTTGCTAATTTGTTTTGACTTGTTTGTCAATGATTTTTTTTATGAAATAGGGTACAACGAGGATTCTGTATTCAGCAATTGGGAAGAACTAAAGAAGCTCTGGGAGTTTATACCAAGGTGCTAAAAGATAAGCCTTCGGATATGGGACTGATTGCCGTTGTCTCCAACAATATTCTTTGCGGGAACAAAGATTGCAGCATATTTGACTCTAAGAAGCGATTGCGGGTGATGACTTCAGAAGAGGTTTTACCTAAATTAAATAATTTGCAAAGAAGAGACATGCTTCTCAATGAGTGCCTTTTTGATCTTCACATTCGTCATGTAAGATTTTTAGTTTTAAATGTTCAATTCCAATTATAATAATTTTATGCTGATTTATTTATTTCGTTTTCTTTCATGTAGGAGGGAGAAACAAAACGACTATGCAATTTGATAGAGTCTAGGTATCCCGAATTGGAAGACGAAGTGTTGATGATTAGAATTTCACTAAAAACATGGACACATGACATTGCTGAAGCAAGTAGAGAATTTATCCCTCAATTTGAGGAAGGATCGCCGAAATGGCTTAGAGTTTGTCTTGCCTTGATACAAATTGCCTTAGCAAATGTAAGAAAACCAAAAAAAAATACACCATATCCATTAAAGTTGTATAATACTTAACCTAATAATGAATATGTATTAAAAATTGTAAAAAGGAGTATCCTGATGCAGCCATAAATTTTATGAGTGACCTTGGAGACTTTAGTTTTAGTCCTGGTGTTGTCAGCGCGATCGTCACTCTTTATCATCATAGAGGAATGATTGATAACGCAGGAGAGACTCTTCGAGAAGCAGTTGAACATTATCGTGAATCAGGAGTAAGATTTTACATTTTAATCATCTGCATCATTATTCTCAAAAACAATGAAAATAACATGATAACATGATAATTATATTTTTAGGGCAACAAGGAAAATATGAAACTTCTTTGGCGTCAAACAGCGTCTTTTATGATGGCTCAGGGCGATTACAAAGGTGCCGTAGAAAGTTTAGAAGAACTGAGAAAAGTTACTGGAGATGATGCGCTTATTTTGGCCCAACTAATTGTTGCTTATTCTCAGGCAAGTGAATTTCATCGAGTTGATAAAGGCAAAAAGGTTTGACTAAAAGTTTATTGTTTTTATTTTACAGATTAACGTAGAGAAAGCAAAAAGTTTGAGCAAGCTTCTCCCACAAGTTAGCTCTGAAGGTGTTGATGCTACCGTTTTAGAGTCACCAAATTGGCTGACTCATGTAAAAATGCTCAAGAAAGGAATTAAACACGAGCCAGCCCCAACACCCATAAAATCAATCCCAACTGACGGCAAAGAAAAAATTGCCAGCAAGAAAAAGAAGAAGCCAAAACTTCCTGCCAATTATGATCCAAATAGACAACCAGATCCTGAAAGATGGCTTCCAAAATACGAGAGAACAGGATATCGGCCCAAGAAAACCAGAAAAGGGAGAGTGGACGTTGGAAAAGGAACGCAGGGGGCCGACTCAGCAACATCAGCTATTTAGTATGTATTTTAAATCATGCACTGTAAAAAAACAGCTAAAATTTAACTATCTTTAATTTTTCTCGTCAACAGCGACATGTCTAGCAGAGTGGGTCAAAAAAGTGCTGGAGAAGAAAGTCCAGCAGCTGCAGTTTGGAAAAAAGACCAAAGTAAAAAGAAAAAGCGTAAAAAGTAATTATTTTTTTTACGAAAAGAAAAAGATTATATGATGAAAAAATATAATTTCAAACAAATAATAAAAAATTAAAATCTTATGCAAAGAAAGTCTTTTTTTTAGCTAGTTTTAATCATTTCTTCTGGCTGGATTCTCAAAGTTGACATTTCATAAGGTGGGTAAATTGAGAAAGTGAGAATTCTGTTTTTGCCCCAGTTTTGTATGAAATGAGACAAGTTATTTTTCTTTCGTAACAAAATACTAGATCGTTGCATTTATTTGTTAAACAACCATATTTCACATAATGCAACATATCACAGTCAACGAAAATAAAATAAATATGGCTACTGGATGGAATCAAAACGTTAATAATTATATTATACCAAAACGACACAAACAAAACAAAACAAGCTGAAAAAATATATTGTCCATGATTAATAAAACATAGCATTTTCCCACAACCTAATTAAAATTTTCATGTAACACGACGACACCTAAAATTACTTGAAGAGAGCTAGTTTCATGGGAGTGTGACTTAATTTAATTTGACGAAGACATCTTTGGACTTCACCAACTAGCATCTATTCCGACTATTTTGTTTTTCTTAACATTTCATCTAGGAACAAATAATTCAACACCATCAATTCAACAACACCTATTTATATATAATAAATAACGGCAATGATTATAATTAATAAGCTACGAGCTACCAATAAGTTAAAATAAAATTGTGCATGCTGTCTGAATGACGTAAAATAGGATTTATAATTTGATACCAACAATTTTGACAAAGTGACACCAAAACAAACGTTGTCATCCAAACGCAAGCAGCTAGTGTTTTATAGAAGAAGTTTTGAAAAACCTCCACTTGGATCTCAGATCGTTTTGTACGGTTTGATTGAGAATCGGAAGTCATCCGACGGAAACGCTGCCGTTTGTATAGATTCTGGACTTTTGTAGACTAATCGGTGGTTTTGTGACGAGCAGTTATGTGACTCTTATTAACTTGAAGGAGCGTCCAAGTTCACCAAAAAGTGCGTAAATGACTCCTGAATAAACTCCAGCGTAGAAACGTAATCGCGGAAGATGACCCAATCTCTAATGTTTCTTATCGTGTCGCAATCGATATCTCGGTAATCTCCGCTCATAATTTCACGAGTAATGTCCTCATGTCCAATTCCTTTCTCCAACATAGCAATCTGGAGTTCACAAAGAACCTGGAAATTTACAAAAACGCATTGTTAAAATATATTTCGTGTAAAATGCTCAAGAGATTAGGTGAAATGTAACAATTTAAGGGTCATAAGGGTCATAATCGTATCAAGAATAAATTGTTTCCCAGACCAATAACATTGACAATTATTTTTTACGCAAATAAAATAAACCCTCGTTTAATTAAATACTTGAACGGTTTCAAGTAGAAAAAAGGGTTAATATATACCTAGATATGTATGTATAGTTAGGTTATATTTATGCACTTGATGGACTGAAAAGGATTGTTTGGTGCTTCGTGGCATGACATCAATACACAGTATGCACACATATGGTAACAATGGTTTTTAGAGATAATGAAGTTTCTTAAGCATCATCGGTGACGGCAAAGTCTTTAGTTTCAAACATCAATTAGTTCATGCACAGCAATTCTAAAGGTATTTCATTCCAATTCCTAGAATTTGGACACTTCTTGGCATGATGAGCTATTCAATGAGCTGCCACTACCTAAACAAGAGGAGAGAGAGAGACTTTTCTTTCACTCTTTCCTTGCCACCACCACAACACTTTATAAAGTTAATTTAATGATGAAAGAATAATGATAATTATCAACACCCAGAAATTAATTTCGTAATTTTTTGCTGGCCCTTCAAAGATGATATTGCAAACTGATTACACAATTCATGGTCCTATGATACGAAAATGACCCTTTTTTGGCAAAAGAGTTTGCAGTTTTTTAAGATAGATAATGGGGAACTTACATATTTCAATTGATACTCCGTCTCCTGGAAATCTTTATGAAAATTTCCACCGTAAACAGACTGATCTAGAACTATCTGTTCTAGTCCAACTGCAAACATCTGAAGACCAGAATACATGGATTGAAGCGTCTCGGCCATCTAAAACAATATAAAGAGAAAAAACGTAATTAGTAATTGTGAAACGACGCATTTATTTATTGTTGTTCTTTATATAAATTGGCAAGCGTGGGGAAGAAAATTGTAACTTTTATAAAACGGGGGAGGTTTTTGTATATTACAGAAAAACCAATTAATTACATTACATGGGACAAGAGACGGAAGAGATTGGGCGTCCTACGCGAATCAACGACGGGAAATATGGTCAAAGGATGGTCTTAATGAGATTGAAACATTATTTCCAAATCAGTGGATAAGAAAGAGGAGAAGGAAGGAAAATAACAAAAAACAATAAGGTGTCTATTTTATTATTATCATTTTACCTTTAGTTGGCTTAATTCTTCTTTTGGAATCTTAGCCCCAAGAGACTTTTTCACTTTTTCGTTTATTTCCTTCAAAAAGTCGTAGTGGACCTCTGCAAACTTGTCCCTTTGTTGTAGGTCCTCCCCAAAGGTCTCATGATACTGTAAATTAAAAAAAGCACCACATGAAGTAAATCAATAAAGAACATTAATAGGATGCATGAACAAGTCCATTAGTGCCATAAGGGAGCCCTTCATTTTATTTGTTGCTATTAAGTAGGAACAAGGAAAAGTGTCAAAGGTAGTGACTTGTTACAACCTTGAGATGATTTTGTAAGCCTCCTATATAATCCTATGTAGTTGTTGAAATTGTACAAAAAAAAATGACCCAGGTAAAATATATTTGAAAAGAGTAATTCTCCACTTGAGCTAATTCTTAATACAAGTTAGAAACAGTGTCCAAAGGTTTTCACAGTCTTTTGTGTTGCCATTCTACTTTGCCTCATACTGAGTTAACGTCCGAACCTTTTGCGGCTTTTCAAGCTCTCCCTGTCCGCTCCTCCCATCTTATTAACTCAATATTTCAAGTCCTTTGCATGCTTTTGGGTCAAATTCGAATTATTAAAAAAATTCCATTTTAAGAGAAAAACGGTCAAATGCACCCACTCAAAGGAATTCACATTGAGACAAAACCCAACAAAATATTTTTAACCACAGCAATAAAACCTACACGTACTCAGAAATATATTTATATCTCTCAGCTAAACAGTGTTTATTTATATATTATATAATTAGTCATCAACTTTGATCACCGATTAAGCCATTGAGGTTGGACGTCACTGCAACGGGAGCTTATAATGACATGGTCAACAAGAAGAACAAAGTGATGATGAGCATCCTGTTGTTTGGCTTGCTAACAAGATGTGTGGCAAGAGGAATAATTTTTATGAAAAGATTGATAGATTTGAGAATTATGAAGGAGGAAATGAGAAGAAAGAATGATAAAACTACGGCGGCCCAAGTCACAAATTACAGATACAAACTTTTGACAAGAAATCAATTTCCTCTGCCTCCCTATAATTTAGTGTCCGAGTTGACCAAAAATATTGGAGAAAGATTTTCAAGGTGGCACTAGATAAAGGCCACTTGTTCGGCGACCCCTTTGGCATTTCAAATAATGCTCAATTTCCTAAAGACCTCACCTATGAAAAAAGTTTCTTCTGCAACAACAAACTCTATTATCCACTCATTCAATTCAGTTGATAAATGCCCAAACTTTTTCCCTTTGTTTTTGATGAGGTCTTACTTAGCTAACCAGATTGGGCTATTTTACACGGTTCACTTGGAATCAAACATAATCCGATCACTCCCATTTGCCTCCTTAACAAACAAGGCGTTCAACAACTATTTAAGGTTTTTTTCTTCCCTCTATTCAATTTTTGCCAAAGGTAAGCAAGCCAAACCCACTGACCACCACTTTTATATTTCATTCCACCATTTTAAGATATTTTTTTACATATAATAACAAAGTAAAAAGGATTCCGAAAATTTTTGCAAACAATTTAACTGGCTCCATTACAAAGTTGAGTCATGGATTAGGAAAAGAAAATTTCGTCTGGCTGGTTTAATTACAACTTATATGACAGATTAATAGTACTTATCAAAATTCTACGGAGCCATCAATTGTTTTTATTCCCCCTTTATTATAAATTTTTGCAATCTTTTCCAAGAATTTGCTAAAAAGAGAGACGGAAATTTACTACCGATATAGAAATGTTAAAGGTGCGTGGGTTGGGTGCTACTGATTGATCGCTGCATGGAAAGAGTTTGTCGCCTTATTACGTGGAACTGGAGAGCTATATAATGCAGTAGTGGATATATATCTTCAGCATCTACCTGGTTGACAAACTATTTAAGCCAACATGCAAAGTTTTGCGAGCAAGTGCGAGTCAATTGTGTTTTGGCACGCACAATCCAATCAACATTAAATGCAACTTTGCATGAATAGTCATGAATTCTGTGAACAGTTTGCCCCGTCCTCAGTTCACACTAAAATCATCCCATGAGTAATTCTTCCAATTCTGATAAATGATCTATGCGCTTTGGTTCTTCTGACCTTGCCACAGTAAATGTATTTATTCCTTGGGGTAAAAGTTGGTGAAAGAGATTCCCTCAATTCACCTGTTGCTTTCTTTCTAATCATCTCTTTGTTGTTGTGAACACATGTTGTCTCACTTTTCCCTCCTTATCTATTTTCATATCTTTCCAAACAAGTATCAAGATGAAATACAACTATTAATTTCAGTTTAAAATTACGAAATAAATGACAGCTAACTTATTAATATGCTTTTCTTAAAAAACAAAACAAAAGATAATTTAAAGATAACTTACGTAATTATCCATGAAACGTCTGGCTTGCAATTCCGCCTTATTGACTTGTGTGATGATATTTGAAATAATTTCAGAGTCTGGCTGCTCCACTATTTCGATATCCATGTCGATAGGGAAGGCGGGAAGAGAGCTCGGAATACGACAAGGATTTATCCACTTGGCGGGGCGGTCATGTGGCCTTTTTGACCTGTGACCCGATGATGAAGAAGACGGCCCCGCTTCTTGATCTTTGGGAGGTAATGGATTTGACATGCTTGATAAGGGAAGTAACAGTAAAATCCAAAGGAATAATTTAAATGCCGATCTCGGTCCTGCAAGCGAAACAATAACGTTGCAAATTGAAAACGGTCTTAACATTTTTTGAAACATTTTCGAAATTTCAACAATTAATTTATCAAAATATGAAAATAGAACAAAGCATGAGCAGTAATGTTTCCTACTTTTTGTCTAAAGTGAGCTGAGAAGGGTTTCTAATAATAACAAGTCAAGACAAGTTTTTACAAGTTTCGTCTCAAAATATTTTGCATAAACATTGAAAACTATTAGTTCCATATTTTACAGAAATCAATTTAAAACGTGTAAAATTAAAATTAAACTTTGTAAAATCCATCTCATTTTCTTAATTGACTATCAAAGCAAGATGAAAAAAATGAGACAATGGGGCAATGTGATATTATGAATATTTTTTCCTACCGGAACTCTTTTTGTTTAGATAATAGCTCATCGTGCCTACTAAACCCACACATCCCGACTAAAAGAATGTCTCATCTTGGCATTAGTCATTCTTGGGCACAAATATAAAGTTACCTCTAATCTCGTGCAGGCACGCACATGGTGTAATAATTGATGAAATGACATGTTTATTAAAAATATGAAACTAACCGGAATCAGTAAACTGGTATGGCTTAAAATGCCTTGTGGTTGGAAGAATTGGTGAACTGTGCAAACTTTGACATTTGCATGTGACAACATCTCCAGATTTTGTAAGAAATTCAAAGGAGGGCTCAGCAGGGCAATCTTGGATAACCACCACTCCTCGACAATTCGGACAAACTTCCATTGTAATATTATGATAAGATTTGAAAATTTCAAAAAAAAATGAAATTGAAAAACACTGATTTTTCAACAAAACAAAAACTTTAACAAACGTTCACAGTTGAAGCTGTAGCTATTTTACTATTAATGGTATTTTCACTCTGAGACCGAAGGAAGTGAGAGGTGTCTCGTCTCAAGTCAAGTTCACAATGTGAGGAGCTGAATGAATGTGGAGCTATTTATTGTGATCTAGCAATTGATGATAACTGAGTGTGGGTGATGACCAATGACCACTTATGACACTTGTAGTTGGAAAGCCAAAAGACTACTAATAACACAAAGCCGGTGTGAGAATCGTTTTATATATGAATGGGTCACAACGTGTAAGTGGACTGGACAGGCCGTAAACTAACTTTTCACCAGTGGGATTAACCCATACTTTGTTCATTGCCCAGGTAGTTAGTACACGTTTTTTAATGTATTGGAATGGTAGACATAACTTCCCCACATCCTAAATATTATTAACTTATTAACATGGCAAACTATTCACTCCTCCGATAAATGGACACTCTCTTTTTCCCTCTTCCATAATAATAATAATATTCTGATTTTTCCAAGACAATTACATCATCCCATTCATTCCAACAATGACGTGAACTAGATAATCAAATTTGTCACCAGTCTCAAGAATTTAAAAAAAAATGTTGCACTTTTTATGAATATTTTTTAATAAAATGAGAACATGAAGACATTTTTAATCTAATTTTCCATTGGTCTCACCCAAAAGTTTTAATTAAGATCATTACCTTTCCTAATCAAATCATATGCCCTAGTGCCAATGACACATTATAATTATCCAATTCCTCTTCCCAAAGGTAAAAAAGACAAATCTTCCGGTCAAGAGCCTGGAAACTAAATAATTGGTGGGATTTAATAGATCCGAGAAGAGGGAATCATGGTTCATCTCCGCCACACCCCAATCCCCACCCACGCATTTTCCCCATTTCCGTCATCAAATTGGCCCCTAAAATTGTAGCTATATTTGGAGCCGAATGTAATACTAAACATCCGGAATTTACTCCAAAAAGCCCTTTTACTACGTCAGTGAACTAAGGACATGGGATTTCTAGCAGATTTCGGGGAACTTGTCTTGCGGATACGCCAAAAATAATCTGTCATTTCTTGTAGTAATCAAGGGTTTAAGTTTTTTTCTTACAACGCAAACTACCTTTCGCAGAGTTTCATTACATTGTATTGACTCATTCAGTTCTCATGGCACGTTTGTCTAGACCAACAACGTTGTGCATTTTTCTCAATGTTATTTACTGCAAAAAAGTATTATTTATTAACAAGGCTGTAGGAAAGGGTATTTCCCCAGCATAAATTTGACAATCACTTATGACTCAAGTGTGCCATTCAAATGCATAGCCAGTCTTCTTGGTTATATAGATGCTAAAAATTAATCCCATGCACAAGATGTCTTTTGGTACCTTAAATTTTCATTGTACATACCTACTTTAATCATAAACAGTGTCGTTTAATACCTAATAGTACTCTTTAGAAATAGCTGTTGTTGATTGGCATTGTATTTAATTTCTTTGAAGATCACCGACTGAGGGTAAATACAAGTTATTTTTTATTGGAAATTTTGAGAGATCTTCAATTATTAGTTTAATATTGAAGTTGAAGATTTGGCACGCTTTTTCTTAAACCCAATTCTTACAAAGTAAAAATGATTCATACAAGAATGATGTAACATATTGTGTTTGGTCAAAGAGATCATCATGCACGCATATGCATATTCTATAATTGGAAATCTAGATTTACACCAATAGAAAATGGGTTTCTAGAATTTTTCTTACGCATACAATGCCAAAAATTATTAAGTTTAAGGAAAAAATTGGATGATGATCATGGACCTGGCATTTAAATATGTATGGTACAACGTGCACCTTTGATTGAATCACACAGATCTCCCTCCCTTCTCATGCAGGTACAACAAACTCTAATACTAAACGCCGACCTTTATTAGGTACATAAGTTTACAGTAGCAATACAAGATACAAGTCATTCATTACATAGATTACATTTCCCTCTTGGGATAACCCCAAGTTCAAGTTGCAGTCAATATCTAAACATGCAAATAAGCTTAATTAGCCAAGTAATTGGTCATTTATTTCTATACTTAGTACTTCATGCTCACCTCTTTTGGGGCCCGACGTATGAAATTACAAAGAGGTTTGCATTTTGTATACTTAACAACAATTTTTCTTATCTCGATCATTTTAACATATGCATATACAATGCATTTAACGTTTGTAGCAAGTGACCTGATTTGCTTAAACTTGACACTCGTGAACATAAACAAAAGATTATGGAGTACTTGCTAAAAATATGCTGCGAGAATAAAAAGTCAACAAGTGCAAGAATAAATAAATATTTCATCGAAGCTCATGATTTCAGAATAATAAGCAATCTCTCTTCTCATCCTTCTCATGAAAAAAAAAAATCTTGAGTGTATGCATTGTAAATTGTGATGCTGCACTAATAGAAAACCAATATAATGCTTTAAATGTTTGTACAACTTTAATTCAACAAGATTGATTAATTCTCATGAACAACGAGAGTTTGTTTAGTGAGTGACTCAGGCTGGAGCCGGATTCATATAAAATGAATTGAGCGGAACATAATCCGCAAACATAAATATATACATATTTGCATTATTTTTCAGTGTAAACTATTATCAAATATAAGCCAATATTATAATTGCGTGGAATGATTCACCAAAAATGAGTGCAGACAAACTAAGGCGGGTGGAAGGCTTATGCCTGGTCACAAAGAATATAAAAAGCGAATCCAAGTGAATCCGTGGAATCTTACGCATTTGGCTTATGATTCACCAAAAGAAAAGATGAATGAACCACAAAAAGTAACGTCAAAAATTAAGAGGAGTACACCTCTCTATTACAACAAACAATGGCACGTATATACGAGCTGGAGACTCATTCATTCATAAAATCTAGTTAATAGCTCCAAAAGAGTCCGCGATGACTCTTTAATCAATACATCATCCTAAAATGCATCATCACTAACAACAGTTATAGAATGTTTATACTAAACTTGGCTTCAATGGCTTTCTAGTTTGTATATAATACAAGAATACACATAGCTAGTTGCATTTGCCAAAACACGAAGGATCATCATGAGACACCACAAATCTGCATATTAGTAGAGGATTGGAGCAAAAACTAGTAAAAAAAGCTAGAGAGAGAGAGCAAGTACAAAGTATGAGCTATGTATTTAACTTTGGGATGACGAAGACACATCAAATTCTTTGGAAACGTACTACGTTAGTAGCTCATTATTGTCACGCCAACCTGCTAGCACACAAAATCCTGCTAATTATCCAAGTGGATGAAATGAATGAACGTATAAATTCATTTACACTGACTTCCCATAATTACTTCAACAGAATCTCTAAAAGGATGTAAAGTTTCAGGATGGGATTCCCTCATATATTAATTTCGCCAACTTGTAATTTAAAATAACAGGATTTTTTGAATCAGGGCAATGAAAGGGAAGCCAACGATCGTGTCTAATTATGCAACGTATAAGTAAATACAGTAGCTGTCAAACAAGTTCAATGCATTGCAATGGAATCCTAAGAATCCTTACGAGGAAAAAGCACGTGCCTCTCGCAAATTCCAGGTCATTAATACTCAACAAGCGAATGAATGAAAGTGAATGTCAATGTCACTAGATTCCAAACCACAAATTGTGAATCACAATTCCCACGTGGATCAAACTCAAAGCATAACAACTTAGACAAATTATCATCTGCAGAAATCGCAAGCGCTACTAAACGTATGTGCATGCAAATTAGGGAATGTAACATCCAACTGAGGACGTGAATTGCAAGTTCACTTTAATGATGAAATGTCCCAAGCGTATTGTGTGTGAGAAACAAGACCTACATCAATGAGTCGTCTTTTTCATTCACAAACAAGCTCAAGCACAACATAATAATAAGACGGGATAAGATTTGGTAGCCCACAAAAAACTCACATCATCATCTTTTTCCAAGATCTTGAACGGCACCAGCCATAAACCATGACCTTTTCATCCATTCTATAAAATGGCAAAAAAATAATGGATATTTCAGATGATGAATCAAAGTCTCTCACTCCCACACCAATATTCACCTTTGCCATGGAAAACGTCGATGGAAGCTCATTCACTCCAAAATAATTTGACTTGATTTGTTTGAGGAATTTGTGCGGCCGTCTAGACGTTCTAGATGTAAGTATAATATACTTAGTATATACAATGTATGGGAATAGGAACCATTAAATTTGTCATGAAAATGCAAATAAACTAATTATGAAAATCATCGGACGTCCACCTTCTCAAAGTGACAATTAAAATTCCAAAGGGTTTAATCTACTCCGTCCGTTGACTTTTATAATTCAAGGCTCAAAGGTCGTGGCCTAAATTAATTTTCCTCTTGTATACGTTTTTTTACCCTTTCAGGTAAAAACGTCCAAGAAAGGTAAGAAGACAAAATGTTGGGAAGGAATGTTGTGTGTGATCTGCATGAGCCTAATTGCCGTGTGTTACAACCTGTCCGTCATCTGCAAATAGTTGACACGAATTCTGAGACAAACGTCTAGCTCAAATTCCTCAAATTACTTTGAAATGACTCAGGTAAAACGTTACGTAGGGCCTTAAGGCTCAATAAAAGGGTCCAACGTGTTTCCCTCTGGCTAATTGGGTTACCTGGTTGAGAGGGGATACTCATACTCCATGCGGGGTCACTTGGGGGCTGCGGGGGCCTCGCGGGGGTCGAGGGGCAAGCACCAGCGATGAGGTCAAACACTTGTTTTCTTTCTCATGCAAAAAGACCCAGACAGCACCAAACCCGCCACAATGCATTCAAATCATCTCTCTCACTTTGAGATACTAATAATCAAGGTTATGCAACACCTCTTGAGCCAATTAAAAATATAATTGAGCAGTTAATTAATTTGTGGTGTGATGGGTCTTTTAAAGGGAGTTCCTCAAGTTGTTTCTCCAACCCTCCTTTACGCTCTTGCAAAGATGGGACACGGAGATGAAATCGGTAAGATCACCAAGATCTTAATTGTTAAATGCAACAATGCAGTTATCATCATGCACACTAACCTGGACAACAATCCCTTTTCTCAAAACTCTATTCTCCTAGTTCCGGTAGGCAAAGAAACATAATTGAACGCATCATCATCTTCTCTTGTCTATTGTTGGTCATTGTTGTCATTCATATGCACATCATCTTCCACTTGCTAGTGTAGAGGATGTTTGAATTGGCATGTTATTGATTCAACAATATTAATCCGGCTCCAAACAAACGAATGCAAATCCGGATCTGCATTCTTGGTATAAATTTATGCATCCGTCATCAGATATGTCAAACGGATCAAATTCCATTTATCCTCACTGACAATATTGTCCCTCGGAGGGATTAGATGCTAAATTGCGTCATTATCTATATAATTACATGCCACAGAGAGATCCATAGTTCACACCTTTTGTTGGCAACCTTCTGCTAATTTCCCAGGGAAGAGGGATACTAAATAATGATACTGCAGTTGTCTTAATTTTCCTTGTCCACTCTTATGCAATTCTCTTTGTTTGTTTGCTTGCTTGGAAGGGTTTTCCAATGATTTGTTTTCCTCTGTCATCTCTTTGGTGGACACAAGTGATCAGGAAATATTGTCTTATTAAAAACATGTTTGCCTGGATGTTTGGGGGAATACGGATGGATGCTGTCATCAGTTTCCAGCAGGTCGATATTCCCGATTATATCACCTGCTATTCAGTGTTTTAAAGAGGTGTCAAATGAACTCATGCAGCCTCCTTCATCCTTAGCTCTTGTATGCAAATAAATATTTATGACAGTGTGAGCAATACGTGAATTTCCGAGAAATTCGAAGGTGTTGTCGGCATACGCAGAATTTTATTGGCTACTATTCTTGTTGCGTGCATCACTTTTGTTTATTCCTCACTAATTATTAATGAGAATATGGTTAGATAAACAAAGCTAATCTTCTAAATGGAGGAACGTGGCCGCAGTCAAATCACTTATTCCTATCGATTATCTCACACTGTTATTGATTTACCTCAAATGTCAAAATATGAAGGAAAAATGCACCAAAAAAGACTAAATTAAATATATATATACATATATATTCCTTAATATAAATATTATCTATTTAAAGAAACTAATTAATTAAAATCAAATTAAGAAGTTGCATAACAAATTATTTCAAAATTACACAAATTGTCATCATATTGTTTAACATGATTAATTGCTTTCACCTTGTACATCTAATAAAAGTTGTAAGGGAGATGCGACTACGTCAATTTATCCACGCTATTCAGGATATGATTTATAATTCACAAACAAAATTAATTGGAAAGAAAGCGTCAGTGGAATGTTGATAAACATTGATTTTTTGTGCAATTTGTCTGTTTTCATTATTGTTTGTTTGGCAATATTTGGCATTAAAAGCATATCACGAGAGATAATCCTTAATTGTATCGTACGATGTGCAGTGCTTGGAAATAGACATTCAGCGTAGCTGGCAATAAATTAAATAATTGCAACTGCATTCTTTAAAAAATAATTACTAATTCGTTTGGAATTTACCCAAATTCTTTTACCCGTTTTAACCCATTGTGTGCAAATGTCAATCAATTTAATTTAGCTCTTGAATCCTGCTTTTTATATATTTGTGCATTTCTGTTATGATAACAGTGTTATCTTGATGACGTGTGGTCTACTATATTATTATATCAATCATTTGTACTCTAATCGAATTATACAAAAATCACAGCTTTTCATTGAAAAATTGTGATTTGTTTGACGCATTATTTGAATTCGTTTGTGATAGCGTGATCCCATCGTCCGATCTGTACAAAATAATCATTACTTGATTAATTCCATCCCGGACGGAATTCACAACCGGATTTACAGAAATATGAAATATGGAAAACAGTGAAAACAAAATATTTTCCCTGATGTAAACTCATGTAAACACAGATGACATAAAGTCAATTATTCAAAACCTTTCAAAAAATTGCAAGTCTTTTAAAAAATCATAAGCTTTCAGCCGCAATGACAGGGCGTCATTTATTATGCAATTTGGACAGTCTCAATTTACCCCGTCAAGTCCTTTTAATCCGATTAATTTTCCTTGCCTTTGTTACCATTTTAATTTTATAATTGATTGGGACTTAACCTAATATGCATCTATATTAAGCTATTACACAGTTATCGAAAAAGTGGACATAAATATACAAAGTGCATTGACAGTTGACATTTTTAATATGCACTTGATAAGTGTTTGCTGACGATTTCACTGACGATGAATACAAGCTGAGATTATATAAATAATATGCTATCACTTGTTTAGTTTTGCACGATTAAGATTGACGGCTCATTATTGGCCATGATTGAGAGCTGACAATTGTGGTAAAAAAAAGCCTGCCAATTGGAAGTTCGACTAGAGGTATTTTTTGCTAAGAATTACAAATATTATTTTGCCGTCTCTCAAGATGAGGGTATTACATGATGTACTAGAATTCACTGGATCAAATCCAGATCTCTTGTTTTCTTTAGGCCAACAAATAAAATTTCCTGTTTGTTTCTGGAACCGTAAATCATGATAAGTCTAATCAGTAAAGTCCTAATTATATAATTTATATATGACTTAGTCTCTTATCTCCAAAAATTTTTGTCACACCTTCCAACTATGACACTGCAAACATTGAGTTACACATGTAACAACATAATTGATCATACATAAGCGTGTAAATTTGTTGTTTCCTTTGAAGCATGTTGTTGTTACCAATTGTTACATGAGCTGGTTGCTTTTCCTGGATCCTTAATTAATGGACTTTAATGGCAATTTTAAAAAGTCTGTGTGAGTTGGCGTCAGCACAAATTGAGAAAATTTGTATGTAATGTTCGAAAGTCGTTGACTAAGTTAACTTGACCTTGTTTAAGCTAATCTGCATATTATGAGTTGTGCTAAGAAGCGCACTGATGAGATCTGCCTTGAGATTATTAAAAGAGGACAATGGATCAGTTGTTACACAGCCGTTTTGAGCATCATCCCGATTCTCGGAACCCTTACTTACACATTCAAACTCAGTCATTGTTAGATAATAATTCATTTCAGTGCATTAATCAAGAAGACTCCTCACTTATTTGTTAACTAACAGATCATGTTGTACACATCAACAACCGGTGCCCACAACATTATATAACATATGTTGTTATAATCTACAATGTTATGAAAATGAATCTTTAGTAATTTCTAAAATATAATACTTTTTAACCTTCAAGCTCGTATATTTTAAAATAGTTTAACAAATTATTTGGTGCTTTTTGTCTTGCAATATTTTCCTTCTGCTCAGCTAAACGTTTGGTCAAGTGGCTACTCCTTTTTATACACTTGTGTCAAGAAGTAAAAATGGTTGTCACTTACCTTGTCAATTGCAGAGAAAGGGAAAGGTTGCCCAAATTCTTGCACGGATTTCTAAATATTAAATTATTCCCTTGCTTTAAATACTTAAATTCTTTAATTTTAAACTTTAGCACCAATAACAATAAAAAAACCTGCCCACCTCGACCAACGATGAGAGCTTTGAGACGACTGCAACCAATGAGATCCCAATAAGATTAAACAAAAAAACGTTTTGAGCCAGTTCCAGATTCTTGTGCAATCAACTGCTTTTTGGCAAATGTCCCGTTTTTATGGGATATTTTTGTATGACATTCAAGGTATGCAGAGTTGAAGTCATTCACTTGACAATTTTGGTTGACAATTCAACTGACACGCAAACTTTCCTTTCATATCACACTGTGGCTATCCATCTATCTAATATCTATCAGAGGGAAGCCTGCCTAGCTAAACGGCTATTTCAAACTGACACTTTTCTTCTTATTCAACTTTTCTCCAGACAGATAAGGATATTTAATTTGCTTATTAGGGCTACGTGTGCCGCTTATCAAAGCTATCGCTATCGTTTACACAAGGAAAGTGTGTAATTTTATAGGGAAGTGGAGGTGAAAGCTTGTCACAATTTGATTCACTAAACCGATATAGAGGTGGAAATTTTTAAGTAGCGTGGTTCTTATTTATAGCCAACAACTGAGCTACATAACACGCATTTTACTACTTCCTCTTTTGATAAATGTCCATTGTGCATACTTTTCATATACATAATTACATCAGTTCTGCCCATTGTTTGCCTCCTACCTTGCTTTGTGTCAAATAAATGCCAAATAAGTTATTGATTGCATATTTCTCTGAATATGGGTGCATTGTTTGCCTTTTAATAAAGTTCTCATTCGTGTTCAAATGTTTTGAATTAAAATGGCGTTGTGGAAAAGTTGTTTTATAAGCACAAACAGATTAATTTTCCTTATTTTTTTGTAAATAAAAACATGAAAACATTTTATCTTGTTTGAAGAGAAAGGAAGGGTTTAAGGGATATGTTCACGCCTTAGAACGGCTCTAAACCAACCAATGGTGGCATAATCTACATCTCTTTTCAGATTCCTTGATTCACATCATGAAAGAAGCCAACTGACAATGAGATCCCAAGTTTAATTAACGAATCTTGTAGTTCATCAGCCGCTTGTTTCTCTTCAATTCATATATACAAATCCCTCAATACAACAACCAAATTCATTTTTTTTAAATTTATAAAATGGCCATGAAGCTGAAAGAAAGTATTAGAATCCCGTTAAATAAAAGATTAAAATAACTCTTTAGTATAATGTGCTATGCAATAGCCATCCGTAATTTGCCTGCCCACAAACTAATTAGGTTGATCAAGTAGTAGGCCTGATTAAAGTGGCCGTGAAAAAAGGAATGGAAAAGGAAAGGAAATGTTGAATGTGGGAAAAGATGGCAAATTTGATGAAGAGAAGATGAGCTCATGGATTGCTGATGCAACAAATTGATGAACAATGAATGCAAAGTCGTGTATTGTGGTTGAAAAGATGCTTCCTTACAGATGATTGGTTTTATTGATTCCACACACAGGTTGATAAGGAAGGTGGAGACCATCCCTAACGTTTTCTTGGAACTCTGTCTGAGAATTCATTCACTTACTAAATGCATACCAGTCCAATTTTAAACATGACAGCAGAGAAATCCCACTGCATAGGTAATTAGCTCTCCTTTCATTCCTTCCAGCTATAATTACATAAGTTGAATAATTAAATTGCTAAAAATTTCATTTACTCTGCTTCCTACTTTTTATTTATTTATCCTTTATTTTGCAGGATATTGAGACAAAGTTGTTTCAACCCAAAAGGGATCATAAATTTTGTTCAATAATTCAACTTTACAATCCAATCAATAATCCTTTTTTATTACACTAAATGCAACTGTACTTTATGGACAAAACATTTTATACTGTCATTAACGTATAGTTGAGCTAACACAATAAAAATCCCTTGTTATGGTATTTCAATATCTATAAGTATAACCCTCAGATTCGTTGCAGTCCAAGAAGCTTGATTTTCTTGACACTGGGATTAACGGTACCTAACAATAAGTCAAATGATGAAAAAAACGAAAACTAAAGAGATTCTTTCATACAAATAAATGTTTCCTCATTTTTGGCCTTTTTAAGAGAAAAAAAGTTGGAATGCTCATTTGTAAAATGTATAGAATAGACACTAATTGTAATTCGAGGCAGATCTTGAGACTTTGAGGGTTGCACTATTAATGCCCTTATATTTTATGGCTTGTTATTTGAAAAGGATGATTTTTTGCACTCATCGACAAAAGGGGTTAACGGATCGGCACAAGTGAAGAGAGATTCGTGGGAGGTTTGTTTCGGCCTCGTTTCTGTGACGTTTCCAGGTGGGAAGAAACAGTGTCTTCCAACACCTGAGACCTCATCATTTTTCCAGTCATCTCCGTCGTCATGAGTGATTTGGATGGATGCCGACAAAACAATTAATTCGGCCTTTGAATGAGTTTCAATTAATTAATTGGAGAAGAAAACAAATAGTGAGAAGCCTGTGTGGGAGGCTCTATAATTGAGAAAGACACGTGTCTCGATCCTTCATTTATTTATATGGGACTCCTGGAAGTATTCCGAGGAACAAGCTCACATTGACTCCTACCACTTTACTATTACCCTTTTTCGGCCATAAAATTTATAAAAAAATAGAAAGATCTCTGGTAGTATTACCAAATAAAAGACATTGTCCTCTGCAAAATAAAAAAAAAAAACATTTACCGTAATCAACATGTCGACCTGATTTCTTTTGCTCATAGAGTATGATGAGTCTTTAAGGAAGTTGGTTAAGGGTTTTTCTACTTTTCCAAATGTCCATGGGGCAAGGAATGTTGATGGTTTTGTTTTTGACGACGCCATTCATTGATAGGTAGTCTTTTGGGGGTTTGGCAAAGTTACTTGTGTGTGAGAGTTTAAAGAATAAGATAAAATTTCTTGATGGTGGTACCCTTTCAAATTTTGGTATATTCTATCAAATTTGAGAAACCAGTTGAGACCCAAAATGATTTAGTTTCTTGAAGATGTCTTGCCGAAAAAACCAACAGTTTTCTTTACCCAACAAGTAAAGTTGATGGAAATTGGACTGATTTAAAGGTTCCACTTGACCTCGTGCTGTGCTGCCTGTGCTTCAACAAAGCAATCGAAAGTCCTATAATTTACTTAAGACACCGGCAACAATGCTTTTGTGAATGTGTTTTCAATGAATTATGCTCTCACCATACATCACAGATACAGATCTGACCAAAAACAATCATTTTTGTGTGTAACTTCTCTCGCGAGGACACTTTTAGAGTTCATCAATGACTATGAGGAATGTCTATGCACTTTTTTCTCATCCGTTTTCCCACAACAAAGAAATATCATTTATCATTAGAAATTTTTATACTATTGAAGCATTATCAAGCTGTTTTAAATTAATTCTAATTGTTGTTTTTTTTTTGCAGTTTTGGCAGATGCCCACTTTCCAGCACATTCAGTTGGAAAAGCCAACGGAGCCACTGTTATTCAAGCCGATGGTTTGGGTGTGCCCATTTTGCTATCATCTATTCTCAAACTTATAAACTTGGATACATATGTCGCTTCTCCCGTAAGAAAAAGTTGTATTTTTTAAAGCAACAACTTTTCTCTCATTACGCAATTCTAATGTTAAACAATTTTGAATAGGTGACTGTGATGGCAGTTGCTGAACAGGACAAAGGGTTAAGTGTCCCAATATGGGGTACTTATGCTCAAATTTTGAAAGACCATGATCCAATGAAACAAGAAGTGGCCATCACTTATCTCGAGCGTTTTCAATTTTACGAGCGAGCTAAACGAGCTGCTGTCATTGTTCAAACTGGGTATATTTCATTCATATAAATTGACGACATTACACACATATCTTGTATTGTTATTTTTCTTTTAGGGAAACTGCAAAATACGGCAATATAATTCTGACCAACGGACTTGTCATTCCTCCTTCAGAAGAAGCCTAATTTTGAAAAAGAAAACAACAACAACAACTGCTACATTTGCTGCATTCATTAAACTAAATATAAATGCTAAATTGCATTTGTACATTATACACAGGAAATAAAATGTTTCAAAATTAAAATTAAAAAAAAAAGGAAATTGTCTCAAGTTTAGTTCCTTATCTGACTACGGTACTAGTCGCATGTCTGTATGTATGATAATAATCCAATAACATTACAACAGCCCACAACCGCTTGATAGAAAGGAGTAATTGGAGTTTGAGGGATGAGATGTAGAAAACTTTGACAGACTTAGATGTTGTCATTGTCCCGAAAACATGCTCAATCATAATACTGAGAATTAATCCCACCTCACAGTCCCTATATTGTGTTGAACATTTTTGGGAAACTGTTTTTTTGCCATACAATCCTTGCTTTTAATTGTGTTAATTAATTTATTTTATTGGTGTATACATTCGAATGCTTTATGCCGAGGGTATATCATCATACATTTTTCAACTGGCAATATTTATAGCCAAGTTCAACTGCCAACTGATGATTTGCAAAACAAAACAAAGCGAAACAAATAATTAAATTGAGATTGAGACCGCATCGTTTAACAAAGTTGGAGGCAGGTTGCAAAGATTGGATTTTTTTGTTGGAGGCAGATGAGACTTTTTTGAGACGAATGTGGTGAAAGAGAGTTGCGAGTCTCAACTTGGGGTTGGTGGATGTAGAAAAAGAAGATTGAAGCAAAAGCGACATGGCTTGGGGGAAATGGTGAGTCTCCAAACAAGAAAGACGTTACTTGATGGCGTCTATGTACTTTTCTGATGAGACAAAGAGCTTTTATGTTATCGTTTTATTTCGACATTACATGCATCATATATTTCTCCAAAGCAGTGAAAACAATTTGAAATTCCATCTTGGAAACTTTATCTGTGCAAAGCTGATCTCAGGTATTATTATCCGCTTTGTGATCACATTAATATATGGAGAATTAAGGTCAAGGAGCTGTTTGTTTGTGATAGGATATTTGTGTTGATAGCTTTGAGTATTATTTATATTTGTGTAGAAGGGGTGAATTGATATGGGGAATAAAATGAAATATTGTGGACAGGCTGGTAACAAAGAAGCCATTATTATTATTATGCACTTTGGTCTCCTGTGTCGTTTACATATGGGGAAAGTGGAGAGAGTCTTGGAATTAAAGCCCAACGGGTGCTTATCCTCGTTTACGACCAACGGAGTATAAATCCGTCCTCATACGACCACTTACCCTCCTCTTCCTTTTCACTTCATTATCAGTCTGCGATGGCAAACAAACTCATCCCATCCACACTTGATCGGCTTGAATGTAGAACAATGGCCAAATTTAAGTACGCACTACACCGGTGGTAGTCAGGATTAAAGAGATGAAATTACTCTGCCCTTACCAGGAGCGAGGTGCAAGGGGCAGTTAACCACAGAATAATTCGATATGGACACTTTCCCATAATTATCCAATTGTATTATTATTTCCACATGCCAACGAGCTAATATATGACCAATTATTTACTTGGCTTAAGATGGATGGACTATTGTATATTCATTTTTCTTCGTTCAAGTAGCGAAAGCAAGTAAAGTTTGGAGGTTAAGACAAGACCAAGTTGAGTTTGGAAATTACAAAACGAGGATTGGAAATGTAAAGTCGTTTCCTGTCTTTGAAATGGGATGAAGACATAAATTGGGCTTTAAATAAAACAGAGTATCAATCTGAGCTTGGTGCACCTTTTGATTTTGGTTTTACTGCTCATTAAAGGGGGTGATAAAATGTAAAGTAGAGTGTCTTTGTCAATGTTCTCCCGGTGGCTTGATTTAATAACTCTTTGTTGTCAACCACGTCAAGAGTCTAGAGCCATGATACTGATGTGGAGCAGAGAAAGTCTGTCTTATAAATTCTCCCCACTCTCTCAACAATTCTTCAGTTGCAATTTGTCCTCTCACCAAAACTCATCACGCTTTTCTCCATACAAACCATTACTAAACCACAAAATCTCTCTCTTTTACTACCCCCACGTTTTATATAATCAAACGCATCTGGACCAGCTTCACTAAATTCTAATCACTCTTTGCAACAACTTATTCATACTAAACTTTTACAATTTGTAATTTGGTCTATATATAGTCATCAATTTCTCTGTTTCTTTTTCAACACATACATATTTAAATTTAAACGAATCAAAAGTATCCACTTAATAGAATAGTTATTTACGTAATAAAAAGTAGTCGAGTGAAAGTGAGACGATCTTGTTTAAGAAACCAACATATTTTGTAGGGCACCTTATGTCTATCTGCTACAATTTTAGGATACACAAATGAGATTAGAGTCGCGAGGAAATCTCATCTTGTGCAATTTTGACTTGTGCTTGTCATCATATCATCTCACAAACCGATAGCCACGACCTTATTTCTAAACTTAGTTTTATTGTGTCTCTAGTCAAACTCATTCCAAAACCTTTTTCCGCAAATTTATATAATGCTTTCACCAATATTCTCCGCGTATAACTAGATAAAAGTTCTGGGAACTCAAGCGCTGACAAATCTGAGAAGATAAAAAAAAGTGTCATCCCAGATTTTTCAGCCATGATTAAATCATGTCCCTAATTTGTGACCAAAGTGACACATTGCTGGTGTTTTGAAAAGTGAAATATTACTTTATCAAAGCTGAACAAACCAGTTGAGTTGAATTGGACATTAAATTAGACGCGTCGTGTGGTAGTGAATGAAAATCTGAAAATATTGCTTTCCAAGGGCTGTTTTGTCCCTTCGTGTGCAACATTCGCTTATTTGATTAGAAACATCGTTCATCCGTCGTCGTGACAATTCATACCAGACTTTCGCCAAGAGAGTATAATTTTGCATTTAGGATTCTGGAGCATCCCTTTCCCATTCATCATTCCCAAGCTGTAAGTTACCATCTTCTTTTGACTTTACTATTATTATTACAACATTGAAATGCTGTGGGACAAATGAGTATAATTTATTTGGCTGCTTGGTAGTCCTAAGAATTCTGAATTGGCTCAAGACTCAATCCACTGAGGTAATTCCAGAGTGTCAGTCAGCAGCAGGTCATATCATATCGTGAGCAAGATTATGCCCTCGGCATCCTAAGTAATAACACTCCAGCCGACTAAAATTAGGCCAATTTTAATTACAGACTTCTTTTTAATTGTTGTTGCTCCAACCATGATGGAAAATGTTTATTACAGGAATAACAACAAGAGCAAGAGATAAATGTAGTAATGAGTAGTGATTACTACGTTAATCTGAAAGTTGTGGTGGAGTGATTGTATGTAATATGATTCAGGTTTAATTATTTTTGCTGGGTTAATTTCTAAGGAAAGAAACATCAAAGAGATTCGAGTGTGTTCTGGCATTATTACACAACTATATATAAGATTTAGCTGACGATGGGTTCATGGCCTTTGACATCATGACACTCCACAAGTAACGGCTGGGCACAACTGAATGAAATTTAGGACAATGCATAATTGATGCTCATTAAACTATAGCTTTTGTATATTGAGGTTTAAAGAACTTTATCAAAGCTCCCACTACTTACACCGCATAAGTCACTTCCTTTTTCTGACAAGCTAAAAATTCATTTTTTTTTTCGTTGACTACAACCTAAAGCTAAAGCTCCTAGACCTCTTGTCGAGATTGAGATGGAGTTGGAACACAGTTCTTTACTTTTTAATGAGAAACTATCTGCCAAATCCAAATGGATTTTTATTCTTTGGAATTCTTATCCTCATGAGATTGAGTCAAAGATTTCTTCTTAAATCTACTGCTCCTACTTTATTTCCGTAAAAACTTTGGGATCTGTCGCCTCCAATTTCCCCACATAAAATCAAAACTCAATTTTTGATGGCTATCATTATTACAATTATTAAGCTGATTCTTTGGTTTCTTTATACTTTTTTTGTTAAAGTCAAATGTAGGGCTGGGAGTTGGGGATAATGAATGGGCAACTGGCTGTTTTCTGTCCATGTGAGACTCTCACAGTGAGAGTATAAAATATCCCAACCGAGAAAGTGCACACAATCTGTAAATTATCATCATCATCATCCATCCATCCCATTGGCAGCCACTTAGCGTCAAGAGATGAAAGTGAAAGTCCTCCTGAGATCGATTCAGAGTTTTATTGTTGGAAAATTAGTGTTTGTAGACGCAACGTAGACGTGCTCAACGTTTTCCTTGTGGACTTCCATGAAATTCAATCAGTGAGTATGTGAGGTGAAAGTCTCCACATAAATCTGGCATGACACTATCTTTTTCTCAGTTTCACCTCAATACCATCTGTCAACTTTGTTATCGCAAACGATATTTCCATCCTACTCTCACTTTCCGTACTCTTACAGACCATTTGTGCAACGGCCATTGTCTTACTACTACTTGAAGTGAACCCACAAAAACTCTCATATTGCCCGTGTTTTGATAACCAATAGCCAATAAATCTCACAATTCTGTTATTATTTATTGAGCTACTTGCTTTCTGTCCCAAGTCTTTTGTAACTTTGGAAAGCGTAGCTTAATATAATTTGATACAGTGCAAGAAGAGGATCATGGGACAAAGATGTAAACACTTTGGCTTACTTTAGGTAAATGCAGGATTGTTATTGAGCGTCTCCTTTGTTTACCAGTGAAATATGTGCAAATATTTTTAATCGCATATATGAAACGTGGATAACAGATTAAAGGAAAACTTTTCCGGTGAGGATTACGGCATGTGAGCCACTATGTTTTAAGAGCAAAGTAGAATTATATCTCTTTGCAAATATTTACAATCTTTATCTGATAAAAGTTGACTATTTTTGCCAACGATTCCATTTTCATCCTGAGATCCACTGAATAAATGATTTGTCGTTAATCGATTGGACGAGAGAGTGAAGTGACTTCAGTCTGATGCTTTTAAATTTACATAAACTTTATACGTTTTTAAGCCTCGCATGTTTTCCCTAAACTCCAAACATAATTGAAAGGTGACAATTATTGATAAATGTAATAAATATTTAACAACATGATTTTGTAGCTGTAAACAAGATTAAGTAAATTGATTTACTAAAATTCAATTTTGGAAAGGTGACGGAGGAAAAGTTGAGAGTGAAAATCTTGGTTCTTAAAAGGAGAGAAAGGAAGACTAGGCACTCAGGAGAGAGAGGGACTGTCACTATAGTATGCAATAGTTGACCAACTGTTGCTGCATAAAATGGTGGCTGAATAATTTATTTGCAACCTTTTAACTTTCTCTTAGCTTACAACACATGTCTAGCAGATTATTGGGGAAAGTAGGAGACAAGAAAAGAGAGAACTATAGAGAGAGATACAATATATAATGTCCTACCACTTTCACCAGATCATTTCTCTGTGTGTAGACAGAATAAAGGTGGAAGAGAGACAGCAGCTCAAGTTAATTGATTTCTAAATTTCATCAAGAACTATTTAAACAAACTCTTATGAGATTGATAAAACAATATATAGATATATAATATGTGATACAAGTTGGTGAACCAACAGTTGGGTTCGCATTATTTGCCAACAAGTCCACGGGGAACTTTACACGCCATTTTGCAAACAAAAAGTTAAAGCCAGCTAATGATATCCATTGAGACACCCAATGTCAACAACATGAGTCCCAATAGAACTTTGTCATTGTTTTGTCGTCGCAAATGCCGAAAAGAGTCAACTTACATTAGCCTTGATTACATGATTACAACGTCTATTCTTAGTCGACTCTCTTCATAGTATATACACTTACTTGTGTTTTCGAGGATAAATTGAAAGTTTGACGCAAAAGGCTGTTAATGGGGACAATTGTTTCATATAGTAATGATCCAATTATGAATTTGGTTCTATTTTCATAAACAATAGCAACAAATTATCAAGCATTCATTTATACGCATAATTTTCTTTGCTTCTTTAGATGAAAGAGAAAGCACAAATGGACAAAATTTGTTTGGCTTGTTTCTCATTCCGGCGTTTTTGTTATTAAGGAGTTCAGTCTAAATAAAGATGAGCAAATAAATTAGTTAGTTAGCTCCTTTGATACACTCAAACAGTAAATATTTTGACATAATTATTATAAACTTATGACATGACTGAATAGAGAAAGAAAGCTAGCTGTATGTTTTTATGTATTTATTTGTATAAAGCAACAAAATAAGACTTGGCCATGAACAAGCTAATTAGTGCCTTGTTTGTGGCAGATGTGTTAATTTACAATTACGTCTACACGATTATTTAGCCAGTCCTATACAAATTAAATGAGGTAATTTAATTAGTGGCGGAAGCTATCATGGAACAATGTAGGAAATTACTTTAGACTTGTATAACTAACCGAAACTAAAACTATTTATGTGTTGTCATTGGACCAACTGCGGTTATGTGGTCTATTCATTCCATTGACTCCAAGTTGCTTTGTGTGGGTTAACATGGATGATCAAATGACTTTCTCTGGATTTTTACAGATCTAACAATGTATGGGATGGTCAGCTCTGATCATGCAAAATCCAATAGAAAAGAAAACCAGCAACAACAACAACCACAGCAACAACAACACACTGATAATCGTGCCGGAAGGAGCAGAAAATCAATTTATGGACGATGCTTAGGTTTTATGAGAAATGCCTGGACGGGGGTAAAGTTTGCATTAGGTAACTTGATGCTAAAACTTTATTATGGTTGTTGTTAAAGGTGTTAGATACATGTTGATTTGACACTGAGTGGCTCTTTTTGACAGAGTGGCTTTTTGATGAAGAATTTCTTGATAGATTAGAGCTCTTTATTTTCTCTCGCTAATTTTGTTTTCTCTCCAATTGAGAAATCAGTGAGTCGTTGAATTCTAGGAACAATTCTCATTTTCCAGTCCATGATTAAAGTTTTAGATTTACAAAGCAATAAATGAGTTACTGGAGAAATCACCCACGAGTGTAATTCCCAACACTTCCCTTCTAATCATCAGTGAGTAGCTTAAATCACATAGAAAGCAAAGGGCGAAAGTTATACAACACAATTAGTCATTTCTTTGATATTTCATACGTTAATTTAAAGGATGATTTGAATTGAACAGATTCTGATTTGGATGATGTGGAAAGTCCTCCCAGATATCGACCTGAGAGTGTCAAGTCATTGTGCAGACTGACTAGATTTTCGGAGCGAGAAATTAAAAGGATCTATCGTGGATTTAAAGCAGAGTGTCCTTCAGGGGTTGTCCACGAAGACACTTTTCGCGATATTTACGCCCAGTTTTTCCCTCAAGGAGGTACGCCACGCCGCTATTGAATCTCACCACAAAATTAAATCGTCTTTTATTTGTCTTTCTCTTTCTCTCTTCCAGCTAATTCCAGTCACTATGCTCATTATGTGTTTAACACTCTGGACCAAGACAGAAGCGGACTTTTGAGCTTTGAAGTAAGTACAATATGGACATATACAATATATTTATATAGTAGACTCTTATTAGGCAGATATACATTTGCTGGAAATCCTCTAAATATCTTGTTCAAAAGTATCATTTTCCCTTCTTTGGACTTAATACTCTCTTTCACTCTCTCACATGACTGAATGGTATAAAGTTTTTATCCGGTTTACGATCAGAGAGAAACAAGTATCACCTAGCTACATGATATGATAAATACGCTCAAAGTTGACTCAAAGGGTTTAATCCGATATTAATTGCTACCCAACTGCTTATTTAGGGAATTTGCAGTAAGCGTCTTTATAAAAGAGAAAGTTCACAAAGCTGGGTTCTTAACGTTTTGTATAATTCTCTTTGCACACGTGTATTTTGTATCCATCCAGGATTTCGTGATGGGTCTCTCTGTCTTGTGCCGTGGCTCTGTGGACGAGAAGCTTAGATGGACTTTCAGTCTGTATGACATAAATGGAGACGGATACATAACGAGGGAGGAGATGAAAGACGTGGTCACAGCAATTTATGAACTCATGGGCAACTGTGCAGAGCCAAATTTTGAAGAAAGCGAAGTAAACGAGAGAGTGGACCGAATATTTTTGGTAAATTAAAAGGATCATGATGTGTATAAAACATTTGGCTGACAGTTGTGACCATTTATTTCGTAGAAAATGGATCAAAATCGGGACGGATTAGTGAGCTTGGATGAGTTTCTTCGTTATACTTCCAAAGATGAGGTGATCACTTCTTCAATATGCGTCTTCGACTCGGTCATTTGAACAACTTATATTTTCCGTCGTGATCTCTAAACGAATTTTATGAAAATCTTTTGCGATTTGGGGGCACAACTTGTGTAATCATTCCAAAATAAATATTATGGACATTATTTTTCTGCAAACATCAAATTCTATGAGTAACCACTCAAAGTGGGCATTAAACAACTGAAGCTCCCTGGGAATTTGAGCATCAGTTCAATATTCACGAAAGTTGAAGAGTAAATAAATGCCACAATACTATTATTATTTTCTCATTGGAAAGGTGTATGTATGTATAAATTTAAGGTATGTACGATCAACAAAAATCTCACAGAAAAACAAATTGTACTTTGTTTAGAATTGTAATTCATACATTTTATTATTTATTTTGCATTTTGCTATTTAAGGCTAACGGAATAAATGTGGATACAGTTGTATATAATTAATGGAGTACATAACGTTTAATATAACTTACATTAACCTATACCCCTGTGGACATTATAAGCTAACAAGCATATTATTATTAAATACTAAGGAGGAGGAAAGGATCTGAGGGATGGACGGTTGACGAGTCGTCAGTGATGTGATACTCGTCACATTAAATTGTGTTGACATAGATGGGATAAAATAATAGCACACGTTCAGGGAAAACCAGCTCTGTTGGGTTCAAAAAATGGGGTTTTCATGGACGTACTTCTTGCAAGTGAAGTTGCAGCTGATGATGAGTGGAAGAAATTGGTGGTAAGACGCGGCGAGTAAGTGACAGACTTGCCATTTGATGACGGCATTACAGGAGCTGGAGGAGGTATAAATATGTTGCGATTTGGAGACGTGCTGCTATAATTTGGGGCCTTTAAATGACACTTTTTCTTCGTCTTCTTTTGTTGACTAATGTGACTCTGTAGCGTCCCTCGATCAGACAGAGTTGTAAAAATTGTAGAAATTGATCCAGTGTAGCCTGGACCTCCCAGACCTCCCCCAACCACTCCTCCTCCCGTTTTAAGCGTCTGTTTCTTCTTTGTCAGTTTGCTTTGCTGACTTATCGTATTAAGTTTGGGGATAAATATAGAAAATAATAGCACAGTCGCAGTTGTAATGAATGCAGCACATGCGGCTGGCTCCTGGAAATTTGGTGGACCAATATGGACAACAACACTCCAAGCAACTGCAATCGGGAGACTCAAACAGGATGCCAAAGTGATCTAGAGAAAATGTACATTTTTAGTGTTTATGGTGATATTACTAAAATGACAATGCTAGTAATTCATACCCATTTTGCTTCATTATAATTTCTTCGGATTTTGAGAACGGATATTCCATAAAGAAAAACTACGACAATGAGAAATCCAAGGTAAGAGTGGAGATATAAATATGAATTGTGGGAGTAGAAGCATTGTTGGAAAATGGGCTTTTTCAAAGTAGTTCCAACAATAAGTTCAGAGCTGACCACGTCTTCATGGGAACTAAAGAACCATTGGAGATTCACAGCCACTTGGGACGCCACAATGAAAACCAGTGTAACAAATTGGTTTAAAACAGGAACACGACCTCCGAGTCCCAGAGCAACTAATGACCTAAGTTGCATTGCTTTCAGCATTAATACACCAAAACAAATTGATGTTGCAATTGAAGGAAGAAACACTCTAAAGTTGCACATCAAAGTCCCAGGTGGTAGGACAAATAAAACGACACTTGAGTACATCATAATGATTCCAAGAAGAAGCAGCACTCCCAGAATTTGATTGCCCCTAAGAAAATAAAAGAAAGACAATGTTAAGAATTGTAATTTAAGTCGTTGCTTCAAAAAAATTACCGAAGGGTTCCATCGCACATTCTTTGAAGGACGTAGACTAATATGTAAAGAGAAATGAAGACTCCAGTTATTGAGACTGCAATTGCAACCATTGCCCACACTCTAGAAATATACATTTCGGGTGGAGGCATCATTCTTCTCATATCCACCATTGAATCAATCGCAAAAACTTGTTGATTAGAAATCCTTGTTGTTTTCCCTTTTCTCACACCAGATTTTGAGTTACTTTTTCCAGATGAATTTTCAGGTGCATCGTGCATATTTGTTCCTCCTTCCAATTTGATTCCAAGCATTACATCTAAAACAAGGCCCTCTTCATGTGAAAATTCTCCAATCTACAAAATTTTTACACATCCATATTCACTCTTCTACATTTTTTATTATTAATTAATGGTAAATACCTTGGATAATTTTCCGCTGGTTCTGCTCAAAAGTAAGTCATATTTACGACTAATTAGTTTTCCATGATAATTTATCCGTCTCTGAGCCCCCTCAAGTTCATGGCTACTGGATACCGTGGATTCTGTGGCGTCCACATCATTATGCTCTTCCACATCTTTGGAAGGTAAATTGAGGCTTCGAAGTGCGGCCAATACTTCCGTGGGCATTCCAGAGTTGTTGCAACTCGTATTATTTGTGCAAGCTAATTGAGCCAGCCTCAGTGCAGCAGAATAAACTGAGACGGCGTTCAAAATAAATCCAATCTATTATCAAAGGATGCAAGTATTATCATTTAAAGGAATTTAAAAAATGCATATCTTAATTATATATATATTTAAAATAAAAATTACATCGGATTCTGGATGCATTTTCCGCAAAAGAGTTTGTCGTGTTAAGTTGCTACACGGGGGGATTAAGGGGTTGTTGGGGCGTTTCTTAATTGTCGAATCGTGACAGTGATACATTGTTTCCACGTACTGGATTGCTTCCTTGTTGTTATCATCTCCAATAGCATTCTAATTTAATATAAGGAGAAATTACATTAGTTTATAAATTGTATGTTTTCTTTCACCATATTCATATTCATATAAAATTATTACCAGAAGCTTGTCCACAAAGTATGAATGGAAATCGGAATTAAGTGAAACCCGAGGTTGCATTATAAGAAAATTGGACTGGAATTTGGAACTCCAGTCTTTCACAAGATCACTGTCAATTCCAACGGATCCAAGTATCCATGATTTTTGTCCAACCAATTTTTGAAATTTTTCATTTGCTTGTATATCCCCATCTCCTACAATACTTTCAAATTCCGTTGATTCTAATAGCATTACAACGCTTTGCACGCTTGTCTGAAAAATAGTATGCATAGTATGAAAAATAGTACATCTTTAAACTTTAATAAAAATAACTTTTAACAAAAAGAATTTTTAATTATTTTGGCATACCGCTTCGCCTTGAAGAAATTGAACAACATCCTGCAGCGTGGGTAAACTATCATTTTGTATCCTCAACACTTTATCGGCAGTGATGGACAAAGAAGAAGCCAATCTCTGAAATTTTCTTGTAGCTTGAGAACTTGAAGAGATTATTGCAACATTCGATGCTCCCAATTGGTTGATCAGGGCCACCACTCCCTTCATTAACAACAACAAAATATCAAGCATCAGAATTTAAGTACTAAAGAGTAATTTTAGAGAAAAAGTATTTATCCAAAATTCTACCTCTGCAACGCTAGAAAGATCTGGTGCCGTGGTAAACACATTTGGGTGGCTAGAGAGTAACAAGCTGGCAGCTCTTGCAGACGTGACCACTGCAGATATATTCTCATTATTCAAGTTCTCTAAAGGATGATCAATGATTTTCTCATTGTTTCGACTCCCAATCACGATCAATCCTGCGTTACATTTAAGAAGGTCATTAAATATCTTATATAAAATGAGCAAAATTTAGGTTTTTGTGATTGACAGGAGCTTTTAATTGCAAAGCCATTAATTCTCTTACCAATGAGAGGTGTTTGAGGGTTTTCCTTGGACCACTTGAGAAGTCGTGAAGTTTCGGACACTGCAATTCCACTTTCCCCACAAGTATCGTGGACAGCAAGTTCTATACAAGAGTTAAATTATGGCCATTTAGCAAATCAATTGAATTGGTACTTTAATAATAAAATTAAAAGTAGAAGTAGTAGTAGTACCCAAGGAAAACTCTCCCGGCCATGATTTGTTGTTTATTAGTTCAACAGCCCATTCAATCGCTTTCAATTTTTGATATGAATGGACATTTAGCAATCCGCAAAATACTTTTCCATCCGTCGATCCAGTCAAACTTGGCTCATGTAGGTCCACCAGTACTCCTTTATTTCAAGAAAACAACATTGTTATTCAATTGTTTTAAATGAGAACTCACGACACGAATGGTGAACTCATACCAAGTTTAGCTATTTGTAAATGTTCCGATTGGGCTTGAATTTGAGACAACAGGGTCCATAGTGTGAGAACGAAGGACCAGGATAAGTAGGAAACCATCACGATCCTTCTTTATTGTCACATCTGAAACACAAAAGCACATCCTCACGTTACTTCTCTAAATTCATGAATGACTAAAGCTTATGAAAGGATGAATTGCCAAGATGCAATGATGATGATACGTTTTCAAGAATAAATAATTCAGATCATGTGCAATGCTTGTGGTTATACACTGATTGCACAGGAATTTAGGTGGAATTAAAGAATGGCATATTATGGAGCAGATTTTTTTATTTATATTTTCAGCATACTTATTTTGTTAAAAATCGGTGTCATTTTGACAGTAAAAATATAACGGCTACCGCACATAATATAATTGTTTTACTGTTGTGACAATTATGCTTTTTCAATTTTATTTTATTACTCCTGGCCTAATTCCTTGGTATGGAGTCATGTTAACCTATTTCATGTCGGTATTTAATTTTTCTCAGTTTTGCCATGCACACAACTCATTTCGTTATTTATTACTGCTACCTAATTGTTAATTGTATGTATGTATATAAATCAAACCTTAAATCTGGTCTAAAGATTGCACATTTTTCAACGTCAAATGCATTGATACCATCATATAAAAAATGCTAAGAGTACAATTGAAATGAAGCCCATTTAGTCCAGTCTTTTGGAATATTTTTAAAGAAATTTTAGGGATAATTTTGGGTATATAATAATAAGAAGGAGTTTATTGGATTAATCATTCAGCGGGCGTAAATCCTTTTCCGCTTAAAAGATGCGTAGGTTTATAAACGCGTTTGTTTGTGAATTATTATAAAGCTTCTCATTGTGCAGCCAACGTTTTGTCCACTCCCTTGAGCTAGTCAACATTGTAAAGTCAGTAGACTGGAGAAAAGGAACTTTGGAGGATTATTGTGGCAAAACTACAAAATAATACGGACAGTGGGGAGTTTAATGAGATGGAAATTTAATGTAAAGCTCAGTGAGAGTGATTTAGGAAAATTTCTTTTATTACTAAACCTTACATCCTCGTTTGTCACGGTTCACAGCGACAAACTCGGTCAAATCACTCACGGATACTTTTCTTTGTTATATATTTTTATTGGTGTTGCGTCTAATCATTCAAGCGCATTAATAAAAATACCATTGTTCCCGAAAAAAAACTAGTGGAAATTGACATAAAACCAATACCAGCAATAAATTACAAGTACTTTGCCTACACTTCCTCAAAAAGTCTTAAAAAACAAATGTATTATAAACATTTCATGTGGTAATAAATTATTTTCTTAGTTATCGGAATGAGCGGAGCAAAGCCACAAATAACAAATTAAATTCGTGTATACTATAGTATTGTGGCGGAATTAGATTATTTCTACAGAAATTGGAATGAGAAAGAAGGATGATGATGATAATTACTGGTATTGTAGCATACTTTTGATGGCTAGATTAATAATTTAATAATGGATAGAATACAGCAGCATACTAATAAACAAAGTCATTGTTGCGCAATCAAATTAACGAAAAAATCATTTTTCTTCAAGGTAAGCGGAGTAAAGCAACAAACTTTTCGTCTCAATTCAGAAGATGGGTCAGCAAGGTTGCGGATGCCAACTTTAGCGAAACCGCAATTTTAACTTAATTAACTTTACTGCTAACACAGTTTACGCAATCCACTCACTATCCATCCAATCTTTGCAATTGATGACTATATTACATATAATTTTTCAGAAACCGTACGCATTGATTATATAGCTTTAAAAGTATTATAAAACTTTGAAGAGAAACATGTAGTTCACCAAATTTTAATCAAGTAGTGATCTACTTATTAATAAATATATAATTAGCAGTCCCTTGGAAAAGTTGATGAGAAATAATAATCAAATTAATTTGATTTAAATATTTGATTTGTCGTGACCACGTAATATTATTGAAGTTGAGAGTTACGTAGCATTGTTTCCGTTGAAAGTGAAAAAAAGAAAAAAAAAAGTGATCGTCATTAGTAGATTTAATTGGGACAGGAAATAAAGTGCATGATAGATTGAGGAGACCACAATTTAAGAGACAGGTATTACTGCATCCGCTAAAGTGTGAGAACTAAATTCTCCGTTTTCTTGTGAGACTTCTTTATTTTGTTCACAACTTATAACTTTTCATTTCATTTCATGGACAAGGCAAAACAAAATCACACAATGAAAATTCTCATTTGATGTATATTCAGATTTTAAGAAAATCCTACGAGTACGAGTTAAAGCAAGTTTGCTTTAAGCAACCCCTGTGCTTTTATGTAGCCGTTTTTATTAAAATGTTGTCTTAATTTAAATATCTGGACAAGAAAGGCAGCTGTTGGCGTTGTTCACATATTATTTACATGTACAGAGAAATCTCCAGTTTTACTTTTATCCAATAAGCTTTCAAATTCAACGGCTGACAACCCTTTTACATAAAACTCACAATTACTTCAAAGTAGTATCTAGTAAAGGAGAGCGATTGATGTGCATGAAATAATATTATGTTAAGGATCCATTCCCATATTGGGTTGACCAAATCAATTTTGTAAGAGATATTATGGTTTGTGTTTTTAGATGGAATTATGAAATTATCTGGAAATGATGATGAGAAAATGTTTGGCATATTATTTATTTAAAGACATTTAAGAAAAGAGTTGCTACAACATCTTGTCCTCCCCTCCAAAAGGCTATTTATATAAACACATAAAGAACATGTTGGGAAGAGTTTAGCTCTTCTAGTGCGTGTTGTTGGACACTGATTCCACATGACTTGGGTGCGTCTATTTACATGTCGTCTGTTTACGGTAATGTTAATGTTAAATACAACTGGATGCAATGCAACTGCTGGATTGTGTCTGTCATTTCCTTATACTTTCTGTCCATTGCTCAACAGACGAGCTCTGTTTTACATTTACATTTTGTCTCCAAATCCTCAAGGGTAGAGTGTTGTCAATGTTTATAGCACAAGTGAGGATGACGTGCATGTGGGCCGTTTTCCCTCCATAGGACCCAAAAAATCACGTCGAGTCTCTCTTCAAAAGGCTCATGATCTTCTCATTCAACATGCATCAACATCAGAAAAGAGTCACGTTTAAGCGTTAAACCAAAAATTGCAGCTGTTCTCTTTTCTATTTTCTTAAACGCTTTTCACACATGTGGAAACAAGAGATGCCGGAGTTTTAGATTTTACAAACTCAGTCGCCCGCATACTCTTATCCCTTATAGTCCTCCATAATATCCTCTTTCAGGAAGAAGAGACGCAGCAAAACAATTTAAACAATGTCACATATTCATCCCCACACACTCCAATCAAAGCCAAACAAGATGGGTGACGGACGGACGCATCTTCACAAAATTAAGACTAACCAAATAATCATGAAATCTAAATGTTCACACATTTCTCATCTAACCCCATGTTAGCCTATCACGAAAGGATGCACGCAATTTTGGAATGCTCTGCGTACCATAATCGACCCCAATTTTTTATTTTCATTTTTGCGTATGGAAGTAAAATTTTAATATAGATCGTCAAAAGGAATTACAATGGCATGATGATGACTTGCAGATAACAAGTAGAATTGATGTAAACTAGAAACTCTTAAAATGCGAAACTCCATTGTAATTGCAAGGACGAGATCGAGTGCGTGTAAATCGAAACTCATCGTATTATTAGCAGAAACGGTTTAAATTTAATTTTTGTTAAGAGTGTGAACTTGAACAAATTAGCTTTAGTTTAGTTGAACTTCTTCAAAGTTCCGGTCACTGTTGAGATTCGTTTCATATCACACATTACTTTAACATTGAACATTAACAATTTTCTGCCTGGGTGAACTTTGTTGTTGATAGCTAGCATGATAGCTTTGACAACCCGACTGTTAACTTTTAATTATTAAATATAGTGGTTACTGCTATTCAAGATTAATGCATTTTCAAATATTATTTTTGAAAGGAAATAAATAAGTGTATTCAAAATAAGAAGCTATTTATTTGGCAATTCACTTTCATTGTAAGCTCGCAATAAATGTGAAAACGCTGTATAAAGTGTTTATTTTAGTAATTATATTATGTATGAATGAACAAGTTTTTGCTTTTTGCAATTGCAACAATAACGCACTTTTTTTGTCGGGTGTGAGAAATTCCTTTTTGTATAAATTGAGTACAATCCTTGCTCCACATAATGAAAAGTTTTTTTTCGTAATTCGGGAATAATGGAAATACAGAGAAGAGCTTTTTTTTATTCACACCATTCATCTTTTCTATGTTCTCGAGTGTAATCAAATAACAATTTCAAACAACTAAGCTCAAGCAAATTCTACCTCCGATATTTGATTGTGTTGGCTCTGCAGGAATTTGCATTCTCTTCTTTATTTTAAAAAAGATACATTATTCGATCGAGTATCCAATTTGCACAGAAACTATTATTTTAAACACATTTTGTTAGTGGCATTGTTTTTGGGCGCTGCCTAGGTAAAATGATTGTAACAATGAAGTATAGTCCTAGATTTGACTTTTACGGTCTAAAAGAGTTGAGCACGTTACGTTTTCTCAGAACAATGAGGGTTAAAGTAAAGTAATCCAGATCATACGCCAACTGGCGTCAATTCATCATTTCGAGTCCCAAGAACATATCATCCAAAATTATAAGCATTTGAATAGTTACATTTTGAAGATAAGCATTCTAATCAATGCCATAAATATGCCTCTTGTTGTGGGAGTTGTAAAAAAAAAACATGCATATATTCCATTTCAAGTAAAAGGAGCCAAAAAAGTAATAAAAGTCCAAAGGGACTCAAACATGTACATATGTATGAAGAATCGAAATCACGCAAGATTCTCATTACAGCCTTATCTCACTTTGCTCGCTCTAAATCTGCAGCATTTTTAAGTGGCCAGGGGACCCTGGTTAGTAGAATGAAAAAGTTTTTCCAAACAAAATGCACTAGAAATATTGTAATCTCATATGCAAAGGTAAAAATACCTACACAAATGACGCCAGATCGATCTGGGATTTTCTCGTGCCGTGTAGTGATTTGACGAAATCTTGACAGAATGTAAAGTGTGTCGACATATTGTTACTACTATATATACGAGTTTTATTACAAACCCTGCTATTATAGAATCACTCCCACTCCCATCCCACTAAATAAACTAATAAAGTATAATGGAAAGTATGGAACATTTTTTGTGATGATATCAATGAAAGGTCTCATACTTTTCTATCGTATGTGGAAATGGAAATTTATTCCTAGAAGCAATTTATTTGTAGCAATGAAGGTGCCATTGAAGGGCCAACAATTGATCTGCCTACGACTGCGACTCGTTCCATTTCACATCACTTATTGAGTTCAACCACCCGATTTACATCAAATCATTAAATTGCTTGGAACCAGCATTTAATCGAATATAAGTACTTATATTTTCACCATCTACTTCAATATTTCCTTTCTTTGTCCAGTGTATGCCAATTTCCGTTTCCAGCAAACAAACGAAGGAAATACGTTTTGGACATTGTTACCATTTGAAATGTCATTTGTGACTTCCTTTGGTTGATTTGAGAATTTCTTTCAAGTGTCATTCATATCATACTCGGATAATAAATAATGCACCGTGTATGTATGTGTCACAAAAATGCTGCTTTTTTATTGCCAATCAAGCTGAAAAACTTTTGTATGTATGTACAGCCAATTGGAAGACGATCGGTTAACAATTTACAAGACTTATCAGAGATAAGACGAGGGAATACGTATTTCAGAGAATATATTTGAATAGAATGGTGTGAAAAATGAATGGGGTTTATTCAGAACATATATATATAGTGTCATTGACGTTCTTGTTTGTCAAACTGGAGAATATTGACAATTCCTTTCTTAAAGTTTCCTTTTATAACATTTTCCTTCTTCCGGCCTCTGTCTTCCTTCTCCATTGTGTTTGTGCACTTTATGACTTCAACTTTGTCCACGGCTTGGAAAGGCAATCAATCAGCCTCAACAAACCTCCAATAATGAATGATGGACAGACACATGCTCCCCCGACACAAAGTTGAGCAGTTAACAATAGTCTACTAGCAAGTTTGTAAATGCAGGCAATTAGTTCCAAACATGTCTCCGGTTGACTCTTCTGTTTAAACAATTAAGTTAAAGTTGAGTAGAGGAGAGGTAAAGAAACTGTACATGTAATATATGCTCAATGTAAACGATATTTTACGATATGTATGTAATGGGTGAAATCATCGAACAAAAGAACCTACTAAAAACTAACACAACATTGAGATGCAATGAGTTGTAACTTTATTTTAATTATGTTGCTGCAGGGTAACAAAATCTGTTGCATAAATTTATTCCAATGCATATTATCCTTTGGTATATCCAGCAATATTCAATTCAATTTTTAAAGATGATTCATTTATTTCATAGCTTTTCTCAATTCCATTATCGCTTAATGAGAATTTGTTAAGACTGCAAAACACCTTTTTCCTACCTGTAATCAAAATCTTGGAATTTCCATCACACAACTTCCCTATGCTATCAGACCAAAGGAAAATGAAAAAAAAATGCAGAATAGTAATGCCGTAGCTGGAAAAACTTGAGTCAACATGTGAAAGACGTACATATGTATACACGCAGGTAAAAAAGAAGAAGCGATCTGAAGCTGACCATGACGCCAATTTTACTTTTTTTCACAGTAAACAAAACGGGGAAAATGTTTGTAAATGCAAACTAATGGAAATCTCGGTAATCTGTATTGGCTACAGTGTCCTTTTGTTACAATTTAATAACTTTTTTTTTCTTCAAATAAATAAATATGCACAAATTGAATTCATTAATAAAAATATTAGCAAATATTAGTTTATGATTCATTCGTTTGTGTATTAAATACTAGGATTTAATTGAGGTCTGTGTGTGAGTGTTTACACTACAGACACTCTAGCAAACGCTCGTTATCGTCGTGTTCATCCTCCTATGATTATCTAAGAAGGTGGGCATTGCTTAATTGTCGGAAATCCTCTGACAGATAGTGTCATTTCATTGTGAAGCAACCATAATGTTATTTCCCATTTACAATCCATGCAAGGTTGTCTCATTATAATGCATCTAAATATATAAACACGCTAAAGAAGCTACTTGATTTGACAAGCAAAATTAATCTCATCCTTATTAGCCGTTTAATTTTTATTTGTCGTAGCCTCCTCCATTTGTATACGAGATCAATTTAAGTTTTCCTTATTGATATTTAAAACCATCAATTGCAGCAGCCCATAAATAAACCTTGAGTGTATGTATTATACTTACAACTAAATAAGTTCCCTTTAATTTCCCAGTTTTATGACAGAGCTTGAAAGAAGGATAATAAAATATGCTTTTAAATTGGAAGTGGAGAATTATGATAGTTAATATAATCATCATTACGTAATGACACGTTAGCGTCTTCCATACAAATTACAATTCTCCACAGCCTAGATCTTGGCACAATAGTGAAATAGATTATGCTTTGGTTTCCTTTCAACTGGTCTCAATAGTTGAGTGAGACTTGAGCTCGGAAGTCAGATAATTGCCCAAGTCTTGAAGAAATAACGCATTCAAAATAACACCTGCACATTTCCTATACATATACACTGCCGAGTCCAATCTCATCTCTCCAGCACAACAGTTGAATTTTAAACTGAGAAAAACGGTTGAATATAAATGCTGATTGTTGAGTCTCCTGGGGCAATTTTCTGCTTTTTATTGTGACTTGTCTCCAGATTGTGAAGCATCAAATTAAAGGAGGAAAGATAGGTAACCAAAGCAGGCAATGAAGTGAGAAACCAAATCGTGCAAGAAGTAAAAGCCAGGACAAGTAACTGAGTGACGTGACTAGAACTGGTTAAAGTGTATTATCCATGTCTTCTTCTCCTACAATGTATGTCCAGCCAGACTTGCCGAGGACTCAAAAATTCATCAACGACACAAAATATAATAACAATGACTCCATACTCTACGCCTATAATTGACTGGTTATTATTCCACAGCCATTCATATTTCATATTCAGGCAAGGAACAGTAAAGCGTAGAAACTTTGTTAATAATAAAAACCAAGCAACTTGAGACATACATGCATACATACTTAAAAAAATATATTATTAAATAAAATATTCCTTAAAAAAATATTACAAACCTGTTTGAAAGGGATCCAAATTTAGCAAAAATTGCTCAACGTATCTTCAGCGAGTGTTTCATGGACAAATATTTAATGGCTTCTTAATTGCTTCAATCAATGAGGACTGAAAGTCACAAACTTGGAACCGTTAAACTTTGTCTGTCCACTGATGAGATCAACAATTAGGGCTATCCTTAAAAAGTGTTGGAGAGAGAAACTGAAGCGATGCTTCCAGTTGTGGCACTGGCAACTGACTGAACTCGGCCGTCGCACGCGACCAACAATCCTTCACTCTCCTTCCTAAGACTAACTAAAACTCTCCCCATCCAAGTTGCAAGAAACCAGTAGCAGCAAAATTCAATGAGAATTTTACTCCTTAGTTGCTACTACTATTACTACTACACAAACAAAATGCACAGAAAAAGATCCCTGCTCCATTTACGGCTTCGTTTTATTTCTTTTTACCTAATCCCTCATTAAACAATAAGTGCTCAGAAGCCATCATGAGCAAAATCATTATCTCAAACAAAAATCAAGTTTATTATTATTATGCTTCAAAATTGCTTCCTTTCCCATGAATCAAATGGATGGAATCGAATCAGAAAAATTTATTGGAAACACAAACCAAATCCAAGGTTAATTGGAAAAGTTAGAGTTTAAAATTTATTTTTGTTTGCAGCTAAGTATATATAGTATATTCTGAAATTGTAAATCATATTCAAGGATCAGTGGGATGTTTTTGGAGGGCTTTTGTTTGTAGTATTTCATGGTTTTTCGTTATTAATTTAGAACTTTTTTCCAGTGTAGGCTGTTTAAGAGGCTTCCCTGGAATAAGCCTCCAACAAAGCCGGTGGAATGATCATTGGAGTAAACACAGGAAGTCAGCCTTCTGTTGTAATAACTCGGCTGGAAACTTTTCCCTTCTTTAGACTTGCATTATTATTGAGCATTTTAGGGTTTGTTATATTTATTTGGTTAGGATTTAGGTCTTGAACAATTGCTTATATTTGCTACAGGTTTCCAGTGCTTAAATTTTAGTACTATGAGTGGTATAGAAAATTATGTCTCACTTGAGCAATAATTTATAGAGCTTCGGAAAATTAATGGCAAAAAATCGCACGTTTTGGCCCTGTAGTCTGATAAATAATGTTGTGGCTTGAACAGGTATCAATTCTTTTAAAATTTAAAGGTGAACACTTTGAGAGACGATGCATGACATGACAGCGTAATATCTACTCTTGTACTTTTAGAGCTTATAGGGAGCACTTAAAAATCGGAAGATTGGAAAAGAGAGTTGCAGCCGCTTCCGGTTTTTTGAGTATCCTTAAAATAATGGTCCCTCCACATTTATATCTATTGTTGAGGGCTGAAGTGTGTTTCACTTCTCAAATCAAGCACACGATTCCAACACAAGCCATCCGGTCCGCTGCATCGTGACATCATGTCAATTTGACATCTGCTACTTTCTTATCAGCCAATAATAAACATGCTATGAGATCTATGCAGCCCCAACACCTCTTCCATTTATATTTTACAATTATATTTAATAATTTTAAAAGAAATCATTATTTTCAAAATTTCCAAATGTGCAAAATATAAAGCAAATGAGATTTTATGTAAATAGATGGATAAAACAAAATCTTTAGGGACAAACAGCACATGTTTCGGCCACAATATTCTTTACAATATTTTGACACATGGATGAAATAAGGTCGGTAAATGAGCCATAACAAGGGAGTAAAATTTGTAAGGAATAAGGACTCTTCTTGAGGGATCAGTCGCGCATCTGGAAAGTTTTAACAAAAAAGGAAAAAGAAGGAGAAACCGTTGCGTTGTCTCACTTTTTGAGACAATCTCTAAATGCCCCATACCCAACCACTTGGCCAAAGTAACTTGGTTAGTACTACCAACTTGGTAGTCTAACTTTTGATGTTGTGCATGTCGATGATTAAAAAATAACATGATAATAATACTTTTAGAGTTTATTGATCTTAGAACTCATCATTTTAAGGTACTTTCGAATTCGAAGCTATATTTTTTTCTCAAATAAATTAAGTCTACAATTGTCATATTTATCTAAGGAGAGGAAAATTCCTCCAATCCAGCGGATGAAATTTTTACTGGGACTTTTCTAACTTCTTTCTCAAAGATTCTGGCATTTCTGGTGGTGGGGGTCGTGGCAGACCTAAAATTAAAGACAAGTAGCGTTATATATTTGAGGAATCATTGGATTAGTAATGTGTTTTTGAACTTGCCAAAAGCTACTTTGACGGCATCATAGATGAACCACTGCGCGGCAGTTAGGGTACCAATCATAATGATCCTAGCGGTCAATCCCTTCCATAGACCAGCAAATCCAAGTTGTCTGACAACATCCATTGCCCCACTTCCTTTAGCTTGGTTAAGTTTAGAGACGACAGTGTCAGCAGGATGGGACACAATGGCGCAAAACACTCCAGCAATGTAACCAGCCGTGAAGGTGACAACCAGTTGTTCACCCTTTGTGCACTCTGCCCTGGGTTTGGGTACAGCGTATCTGGATAAAAAATAATAAAAATAATCAGTTATGTAAATCACGAAATAAAGCGCATTTTATCTGGTTTGTTACGTACTTATACAAAAGTTCCACGGTTCTTTCGAAGCAGGCAAACTTCATCATTGTGTACGGAATCTGCCTCATCCAAAGAGGAACAAGTGACTTGTAGAATCCATTGAGACCCTCTTGTTGGTAGATGATGGGGGCTCCAGCACGAAGAGTGTTCACAAATCCAGGCATAGTTTGGATTCGGACCTGCAAACAAATTTAAAAAAAATAAATAAAAACATGCTCTATATAATAACTTCAAATTATTATCTATATGCAATTATCTATTATCAAATGTCCCCAAAACGAAACAGTTTTTGCTCAACAAAAAAAGTTTTATCTTAAAAAAGACAATACGATAATGAGTTTAAATTAGTTTGTCAAGGGGTTGTAGAGTACTTTGGCACACCTATGACTCATTCATCTCCCACTGATAAGAAGATGGATCTAAGGAGCGTGCTGACATTTTTTCTAAATTTTCTACTAAATAAAGAAAGCTTACTTTTACAGCCTCCATTGGGCTGAGAGCAATGTCAGCAAAGAATTCAGCAGATGCCGAGGCAGCCAAATATAAAGATGTTCTCCACAGGTAAGTATTCTCTTCTCCCAACATCCCAGAATACACAATTTTAAACAGTTCATAAAATCCAAATTTGCACAACCCCTGCAAAAAATAATACAAATAATTTTTAATAATTTTAGTATACTTTTAGCATTCAAATTTAATAGTTCTTGTTCGGGGTTTTACCTGCATGGAGTAACCGATAAAAGTAGGGGCCCATCCCTTGGCCAAACCTCGTGCTCCATCCTCTTTAATTGTAACCTGGAATTGGAATCAAAAGTAGTACATTCAAATCCTTCTCAATTCAGCCCTCACCTTGAATCCATTGATAATGTTCTTATACTTGTCCGGGTTGACTTGTAACCGGCACTTGACCAAATCCAAGGGGACGACAGCCGTGTGGGTAAAGCCACAAGAGATAGCACCTCCCAGACCACAAAGGGCGTAGTACTTCATGGATCCATACTCGCAGGAATATTGCTCTACATTAAATTAAATCAATGAGACCCAAGTAAGTGGATCACGTGCTACATGAGTGATGGGGGGTTATCTTAATTACCGGCGCCGGCGGCGGCGGCGGAGGCGAATGCAATATTTCTGGAGGGGACTACAGTGGAGGCTCCCAAACTATTGACCCCACCCCCACTGCTGCATTTTGCAACCTGGAAGGGGTTTAAAAAAGGATTCTGCTTTGCGGCGTCCAATAAATTCTCAATCATGTTGCGGCTGGATGAAAGAGCTGTGGAAAGAAGGTTGTATTAGATGGTGTTAATGGGGGTTGAGGGGACCACACCCTCTTTTGTTGTCTGACCTTAGTGGCCCGAGATGTTTGCTGCTCAAGATGGAGATGGGAAAAGAACTTATTTTCTGGGTCTATATGCGAATCTATATGCGGGGTCTGTCTATGGGCGAGTTAGCGGGCGTCAGATGGCACCAAACCTCTTGCACGTGACAAGTACAAAGTGGGATGATGTAACGTATTCCCCGTGCAATTTTTACTACTTCCATGCAAAATCGCATGCAATTCAATCAAATAATTGCATAAGAGATCAAGTATGAAATCCTTCCCTTTTCATTCATGATGCAAAGAAAAAGACGGTAAAACACATTGGGTATTTAGCTCATTGTATCAATAAAATATAATTTTTTTTATTGTAACGTGGATAAAGGTGTGGAATCGAAATAAAATTGTTAACTTGTATATTTTTCCAGCATCATCTTTTAACAATAATGGAACGACTTGTTCATTACAAAAAGGATGATTAATTTTTTTTTACATCATCATCATCATCTTATCATTTTTTCTTAGTTTTATTACTCTTTGTTAATTGTAGTAGCCTAGGCGTATTTTTACGAATGAGTCTGTTGATAGTAATAACTGAGTTTGTCAAAAAGTAGCAATGGAGAAGAAGAAAATACTTTTCTCGTGACGGCCACACGAGGTCGATTTATTCTTATTGCTTCTGCCTCTTATCTTTATAATACTTTATATTTTTATGCTAGAAAGACGCTTCTACCTAGCTCATTCTTTCTACTGACTCGCCAAATGCCACACGATTTTAATAATATCTTAACAAGGTAAAATAAATACGTTCCAGCCAGATTACATAATAAGAATAATAATAATAGTAATAGTATAATAATAATATAATGCACATGGATATTATGATGTTGGTTTGTCTATCAACTAGTTATTAGTTCATAATAAGCCACTTTAGTTTGGGGTTTGGGAAAAGTGACTGTTTGACAGTAATAACACTCTTCAACATAACATCACTCAGAATGTCACAACTGTTCCACATATTTGGACAACTGTTCCTGCGGCGTGAGAACAGAGTCGTCCGGTACTAACTGCGGCGAATGTAAAATGTCTAATTGAGGAGTAGCCGACCCGCCGACTACAGGGTGCGGGGATTGCGATGTGGGTGGGTGATGCGGTCTCGGAGACGGTGTTGGCATTGCTCTAGGCGATGCGGAAGGCCCAGACACTGGAGTTGGTGGTCCCATTGGAGAAGACACCGGCGCTGGTCTTCCACCAAATCTTTGTGATTGCATCGAAGCGTTTCCCATTTGGTTAACATTTATTTGACCCATGGGTGACATTTGAGATTGTAGCTGGGATTGTAAGGCAGTCTGGTTGCCACCTCCCATTTGGTTCGGCATTGCTGGATTCATGTTTCCAGACATTTGAGACATGTTTGGATTTTGACCTACTATCTGATTAGAACCCATTTGATTTCCTTGTGAGTAGGCCAGAAATTGTTGCTGAGGTTGAGCACCATTTCCTAACGACTGCGGAGGTCCTTGTTGTTGTTGTTGTTGCTGCTGCTGCTGTCTCATCATCATCTGCTGCCGTTGTTGTTGTTGTTGCATCCACGCAGGTTGTTGCTGCTGAGAATTCATCATTTGGGGATGCGATTGTTGCATTTGAGGATGCGGCATCCCGTGTTGATGGTTCATTCCGACATTTTGGGGACCACCCATTCCTCCTAGAATAAATGATTCATTAGTATCGAATATTATCAAGATGATACAAATAAAGTTTACCTTGATGTTGCAGCTGATTATGCTGTAACTGTTGCTGCTGAGGATTCATTACTTGTTGGGGAGACATCATCTGTTGACCCCCTTGGTTTTGCTGAGCATTTTGCTGTTGTTGCTGTTGTTGTTGTTGCTGTTGTTGTTGTTGCTGCTGTTGTTGCTGTTGCTGGCGATGTCGGATAAATGCAGTCATTAGCTGTGGATTTGATTTGAGTATTTGAAGAACTTGTTGTTGTTGCTCTGGAGTGGCAGGAGATCGAAGTGTTTGAAGCAGTTGATGTAAGAGAACTTGCCCTTGTCCTCCTTGGTTGACTTGACCTGGTGGTCCAACTTGTCTAATCTGTTGTTGATTTGGCCCCATTCCCATGCCACCTAAAAACATAATTTATTATTAAGTAACCATCATAAATAATTAATATTTGATAAAAATAGCAATAATAATAATAATAATAAAATTTAATTTTAATTGTCAACTGTTATACTAATAAACTAACCTTGGGGTTGAACTTGATTTGGCTGTTGGCCTTGATTTTGTGGAGGCTGCTGTTGCATCATCATGTTGGGTTGTTGCATAGCATTATTAAGTTGAGGCCTGTTTGGCATACCGGGATATCTGTTTTGCATCTGATCCATTCCAGGAAGACCGGAATGTCTTACTTGTACTTGACCTTGTCCAACTGCAGCATTTGGAGGTCTTTGATTTTGTGGATTAGGGCCACGGAATCCAACCTGATTGACTGGATTTCCAGGCGAAGGCATCATGTGTTGATGTGGCTGCTGTGGATGATTGGGTTGATTTGGAGGGGCTACAGGGATGATTCCGGTGGGAGCAATTGCTTGTGCGTGTTGTCTCGCAACTTCTTCTTGAACTTGTCTGGCAGCCTGGTTAAAATAAACAATGATTGTCATTAGTAAATTAATATTTCACACAAATTGTACAACACGCATCATATGGGTCATTACTTGAAGAGCTGCCAATGGTGCTCCTGAGCTTGGCTTGCCTCCCATACTTGCCATTTGTCCTGGTGTCAGTGGACCACCCATTGTCTGCGTTCACCAGACGATAATTACACTACTGCACTAAAAATATACAGATAAATACAAAAGAATCACAAACCTGAGGAACAGCGGGACTTGGACGACTAGGAGCAACTGGTGCTGGAGTTGAAGGTGTAGGTCCCGTTCCTCCCATCATTTGCATCATCTGCATACGACGACGAAGAAGTTGGTTCTGTTGAAGTCGTTGATGAGCTTGTTGCTGTTTCAATTTGTGTTTGATGTTTGCACAGAAAGGAACAGTACATTTGGTCTCCACACAGTGTTTCGCGTGAAGGCAGCAAAGAGCAATGAGCTGTTTACAAATTGGACACCCCCCATTTGTCTTTCTTTTGCACACCTGAAGAAATAAATTAAACGTTTAATAGATTGACAAACTTTGTTTTTATAACATTCTAAGATTGAAATTTTGAATTTTGGAGATTAAATTTCAAAATGGCTCCACCCCTGGGGTATCTATATGTATAATTGGTTACTATTTTCTTTTAAAAATTTTCAGGAAAGCATGAAGCATTAAAACTGATTTTTTTTATACGGCGCATATTTAAAAAAATGGTTTGTGCCTGAATTTTTCACCATTTTTAACTAAATTGTTGTATCAGTTGCTGCGCATCGCTCACAATAAATTAACATTTTAAATACCAATAGTAATAGCCAAATAATTCTTACCTTTGCGTGTGCAACAACTCTCTTCATCTTGTGACAGGATGGTAGACGACAGTTGGCATCACGGCATTGACAAGCATGGACAAGACTTTGAATGCACCTTTGAATAGATAATTTTCTGGCTTCTTGTGGATTTTGTTTTTGTTCTCCAGGTGAAGCTGTTGAGCCATCATCAAGATCAAGTCCCAATTTATCCATTTTATGTGGATGACCAGTCTTTTGAAAGCATCCTACACAGAGATCAAAGTCGTCGCAGACCGTGCAATGATACCTAAAATATCACAAAACAAATTATTTTTTAAGTAATGGTAATTTAGAATATTATTTGCTGCAAGTTTAAAATATTGTTCATACCTAGTTTCCACGTGATTTTTGCAGTTGTTACAAGTGTACACAAAGCGATCTTGACCTTGATTATGAAGCTCGTACAACATTGACATACTAGAATACTTTGCTCTTCGGAGTGACGAGAACTCAAAATGTTTATCACGTGCCATTGTCAAAAACGCGTCACGTCCATCCATCAAATCACACTGAATGAACGGATCTGGATCTTGAATTGGCTGTATTAATTAAAAGTAGAATAAAATGAATAAGATTTTTTTTAAATTAAAAATAAAAACATCATCATCATCGTTATTATTAAATTGTTTTCACTTACTCCTAGCGATGCAGCTGACTGTGCTGAATGAAGTCTGATGACAAAAAATACTTCCTTGTGTTTTTCCATTGTAGCAAAAATTTTGGTAGATAAATCGTTCCCAGTTTGAGGTGCATTTGTCTTTTTATTGTTCTTTCGCTGATTAGCTTTTGATTTGTTCGATTTTTTGGCTTTCTTTTGACCCTTTTTCTTCCCATCAGCTGTCACCTCAACTTCCTCCTATACCAAGTACCAGAAATAAATATTTAAATGCTTATCCAATGACTTGTATATTCATCAATCAAAAATAATGTAAATGCAAAGTTAGTTAAACTTACGCTTGTAGCAGCGGCAGCTGCCGCAGCAGCCTCTAAAGCTTCAGCTTGTCTTCGCTTTTCTTCTTCCTCTTGATCAAGTTCCTTGATAGATTCTTCTAATACATTTGGCCAAAAATCTCCCTCAAAATAAGGCAACTCAGCTGCAGAGGACAAATTATCTTCCATTGCTTGTTTTAAAATATCCTGAAATATATTATATATATTAATACATGCCCTTTACTTGATAGGAATTATTATTAAGAAAAACTTTACCTTATAATCCAAAACAATTCTTTCTATTATTCCCTTGTCTAGCATCTTTTTGTACCATTCTTGTAATCGTTTTGGTTTAGGAATTTTCTGTTCAGGTGGATGGCAATGGAAAATGTAATCATCTCCTTCTGAAGGTGGGCAAGCCCAAATGTGAGCCATTGTGTAGCCCAATTGTTTGACATATTCTAAATAGCCTAATAGGATTTCGTGATAGACAGCTGTGCGAAATTGACGAGGCCTGAAGAAATGTACAGAATCTAAATAAGCTATGTAGACTCTTCGAGTGTTTGGCGTTGGGCACTCAGATCCATATTCTTGTACATGCATTCCGAAAAAGCAAACGTCCGTCCCATCAATCTCTTCAAACGCGAATAAGGCTTTGGCTCTGGAATAGAAAAAAATCAAAATTAGTACGATCCAAAAAATTATGCATATTTAATCTAATCAATAGTTAACTCTTACTTGTAAGGAAAAGTTTCACATAACTCTCCAGTCTCTACAAATCTTCCTTTCATTCCTTGTTTTACCTCCACAATTTTCTCGGAAGACGATACCACTCTGATAAAAACTTCACCAGCACCAGCTTCTTTTTTCTTGAGAAAATTATTCACTCTGGTCTCGATATACGTTCCTAATTTAGACGTTTGCAGTCGCTTAGCGGTAAATTTATTATCTTTGCGCTTTGTATTTTTTCCTTTAAGACAATTATCACAAGTAAACCTGGAAATTATTTTAAAACATGTTTTAAAAATAAAATAAATTAAAATATAAAATGAACAAGTTTCAGAAACATACCCTTGAGGCCATATGCAATCTAAATGTAAAACACATATTTGATGTAGTTTTCTACCACAGTCATTGCATTCTACAAAAGGTTCCAACTCAAGGTGATCGTTCTTCATCTCAATAAACTGATCTTTCTTGATAGCCCTATTTAAATAAAAAAAATAAGAAAAATGAGTAAAATCAAATTATCAATAATATTCAAGTTGAATAATTCAACAACTTACGCTTGAGCAGCTGTAGGGTCATCTCCTAAATTGACTGTGTCTCCCTGAATTTCACTGAAGCACTTTTGACAATAAGTATACCTAAAAACAGAAAAATAAAATGAATTTTTAGCATTTTTTAGCACATTGTTACTGGCACAAGCAACAAGGGAAATTTTGTGCATTTTCTGTATAATAATATTTAAAAGTTGTGAGTTGTTAACTTGAATTGACATTTCTAGAACTGTATTTCTTTAATTAAATTAAATTTTCCTCTTAGCACGCAACATAAGCAGCAAATTTAAAAAATTTAACTTACCGATTTTGGTAAGAATAATATTTCGCATCCCTAGGAATTGTACACAATTGTTTCCCATAACAGCACAAAGTTTGAGGGTTAAAAGTGTATTTATGGCCACAACAATAACCTAAACTTTGCATCACCGGGTCGATTTCAGCCTCAAAAACTTCCGCGAGCTGTAATTAACACAAAACGTTTTAATATGTCATACTCAATATAATTAAATAGTAATAGTGTCGGCCATACCTTAGTACAGTATCGATATACCCGAGATGTTTTACGATTGTAAAGCCAAGCGTTATCGAACATTAACCAAACATCATCCACATATTCCCAAGGGTCTGAATATTTCCCATTATCTAATTTTCTTCTAATAGTAGAGAGATCCATTGGTTTCTTAATTATATCAAAGTAGTCCGGTATTCCCAAAGCCTATTAAACAAGAACATAAGAACAATTAAATAGTAAAAAAAAGTCGAAACTTAGTTATTAAATATTCGTTAATTTATTTGTTTTTACCTGTGGGTCAACAGGCTGTTTGAAAGGCAAAGATTCTGGATCCTGACGATTAAGTTTCTCTAATGTCGGTAGCAGAGCATTGCGTAACTCTGATGAATCAAACACTGCAACAAATCCATTCATTTGTTTGGCAACATTTATAAAGCGATTAATTATGTATATTATAATTGTGTACTGTAACTTACGGCACTTTTTCTCTTTCTTCATTGACGAATTAGTTGAAGCAATGGGGGCTGGTGATGGAAGAGTATTGTTTGTAGCTGGTGTTGAAGGAGGCTCATTTTTAGGACCTGTCGTGTCCATTGATTCTGCTGTGCTGGTTGTTGACATTGGACTACACGTTTCTTCTTTGATCTCTTCTAAAAAAAAAAGTTAAAATTGCATTAAATTTGTTTTTGATTTAAAAAAATATATATATTATTTTTGTCTTATGTTTGCTTACTTTTTACGCCAATGTGATGGTCGTTTGACATTTGAGAAGAATCGTCATTGTCAGACTTTTCTGGAGCGGAAATATCCCCATTTGACTCGTGTTTCATATCAGGTTTTTCGTCTTTACAAGATACAGCTAACGTTCTAATGTCTGGTTTAACGTCATGATCAGATTGATTATTCATATCTGCCACTGAATTTGGAGGCTGGGGTATTGAAAGTAAACCATCAAAGTCCCCATTAAATGTTAAACTATTGTTGACTTGTCGTTGAGATTGTTGTGGTGTTGAAGGCTGGCTAGGTGACTGTTTTAACACATCGAATCCTTGTTGCTGTGAAATTCCCTGCTGCGGATGAGATGAATACATGGAAAATGGTCCATTACTAATCATATTGCCGTTAGGTGAAGGCTGTGGTTGAGACATGTTGCTATTCCCTGAGGTTATTGGGATAGGTGAAGGCAGTGACATTGGCAATCGGTTAGAAACATTTGAATTAGCTGGTCTCAGAGGATTGCCACCCTTCTGTGGAATTTGGACGTTTGGAGGTCTAACCATTGGCTGGCTATTTGGAACTCCAGGTCTCACATTTTGTTGCTGGGGTTGTTGAGCCTGAGCGGCTTGTAGCTCTTTACGTTTTTGTCTCTTTTCTTCAAGTTCCTTTTGGATTTTGTAAATTTTCTCAGCCAAAAAGTGATAGTACTCTGACCTTGAACTAGCCATTTCGTACATGTCTCCTTCAACTTTCTTTGCATAGGCCACGAGGTTACACATTCTCCTATCCAACATTGCTGATGGATCAGGAGAAGGAAATATTGCTTGTACCCTGAAAAATAAGAATAAATTAGTATTTTCAACCCTTAATCTCGCTCTTAATTAATTAATTTCCTAATTCTTTTTAGTGTCACTTACAGTTTGTGAACCAGATGATTTCTGAGATCCGGATTAATAGACTGATGCCACTCTTTAGTGCCCTGAACAGGAGCAGCCGTAATTCCTGACGTGCTGGTAGCAGGATGAACGCCTTGACCGTCCAGTCCCAAAACGGCATTAGGATTACCCCCGGGAGGGAAAAGTGAAGGCGAGTTGACGTTCATGTCTCCCACGCTTGGAGGCTGAGGAGATGCAGAAGGAAGCCTAGGTGAAGGAGCTGATTGTGGCACCGGAGTCGTTTGGTTGGATTGAAGAGGGACTTGAGGTCGCACCGGTGGTCTTAAAGGAGGAGCGGTCGCATTTGTTGTAGAACTTCCAATCGGAGGACATGGAATCCCTGTCACAAAAAAATAATATTAATTTTTTGTTTAGTTTTTAGACAACGCATGCATGCATATAAAAAAGAAGCAACATAAAAAAATTACAAGTTTTTTGGAAGACAACTGGAAATCTGTCGTCGATAGTGTTAGAGTTAAAATGTGAATTAGTTTGAATTTTGCGTGCCATGTTAGAATTTTCCTGATTAACAAGTTCTCCGAGGTCAGTTATTTGATGGACATTCGATGGGCTCTCGGGATATTCTGAACATTGGTCTTTGGGTACTGAAACTTGCTTAATATCATTTAAATAGCTTAAAAGCACCAAAGATAGATTTTTCTCTTCTTCAGTTTTCTTGCAAGTCGTGATCGTTTCAATTTTTGGTTCGTTTTCTTCTGTTAGTTCTGTGGCCTTGTCTTCTACAGACCAGTCAAAAATCTCTTGGATTGGTATCTCGTACAAGTCCATTTCGCCACATTCTTCTTTAGGGAAAAAAAACTCTGCTGGACTGTTAAGAAATTGTTTTGGCCACTTTCTTTCCTGGTTTGTAACTGGTGAAAAGACATCCTCACCCGTATCATGCAAATTATATTTCGCAGCAAAAAAATCTACACCCATGCACCAAACATGAACATGTAGAAAGAAACAGAAATTATTTTAGCACATTTATCAAAATTTATTGGAAACTAATAATAAAAGGTTCTAACACAACCTTGCACCTCTTCATATTATAGAAAGTAGTGGCAAATTATAATTATAAAAAAATTAGCAAAAAAAAGTTATTTGTAGCTTATTTTAGTTTAGCTTAGCTGTTTTAACTTAAATATTTTGAATTGATTTAATAGTTTAGCTTAGCTGTTTTAACTTAAATATTTTGAATTGATTTAATAGTTTAGCTTAGCTGTTTTAATTTAGAAAAAATGTCATATTTACAAGGAAATTGTCTAAATTTGAATTGATTTGATTCAATAGTTTATCTCGGAATGAAAAAAGACGAAATATTGGCAAAAAAAGTAAGCAACAAATTAGGCTTGGGTGAGAATGCAAAAAAAAAACAAAAATTAAACAAAAAAACATGTAGAAAGTGCAAAATTGAAATAATTTTATTTTTGCTTACCTAGTGCGTCGTATGCACGACGAACTTCAGAGGAAGGGAGGGCGGATGAAACGGTGGCCGCAGGATTCGTTGGCTGAGGCTGTGTTCCTGGCACCTGAGGAACTGAATTAGGCTGATTTGCGTTGACTCGATTACGGTCAGCCTGCTTGAGCGGAAGGCAAACGGGACAGTCTAATCGCGTACAGTGTTTCCAGTGCGATATGATTTGACGAGAGGACGAACAATGGGTAACGGTGCAAGTTCTTCCAGCCTGGCAGTGAGTCATGTGTTGCAGCACATTCTTCATGGTACGGCAATGTGGAAGGGCACACTATAAGAAAAAAAGAACAAACAATTTGTCTTTAGTAATATTCATCTCAATAATCATAATAATAATAATAATAATAATAATTCAGTCATGATACATATTTTTTGCACACTCACATCTTTTGGTCTGGTTTCACCATTGGCAGCTTGACTCTCACGTCTCTGGCACTTGTGGGCATGAAGAAGCAAAACAAGCTGCTGTTGAATAAGTTTTCGCTTTTCAGGGTCAGCATTTGCAGCAGCTGGGGCTGATTGTTGAGATTGCTGAGGAGGTTGCTGCTGTTGTTGTTGTTGCTGCTGCTGACTAACTGGCAACTGAAGAACGCCACAAATGTTTTGCTGTGGAACCACCTGATTCTGCGATGGTACCCCAGTTTGCATCATTGGGACACCATTGTTCACATTGTTGACAGTATTTGAGGCATTAACTCCACCGATGGACACTGTCGTGTTGACCATGGTATTGTTAGCTGCCATTGAAGGTACTGCAGAATTGACAACGCCACCTCCCAACTGAGATTGTTGACCAGGTGCCATTGAGGACGAGACTACAACATTTGGAGGAGCACTAGGAATAAAATCATCTACGACGGGATATCGAGGAGGGGGTTGCATTGTAGCTTGGTTCATTCCTTGTGGTTGCAACATTCGTTGTATTCCTTGATTTCCTCCCGTAAAATTATAAGAATTTGGCATATTCATATTGGGAACCTAATGAGAACGGGCGAGTTTAAATAAATATGTAAAACGTGGAAATTTTCAAAAGTCCGCAAGTTTGCAACAATGGAAAATTTACCTGATGTCTTTGTTGGGCCATATTATTATTAGGTTGTTGGGCACGAATCCCTCTTGTCATCAAAGGACCGTTGGGAACCATTTTGCCCATAATCATGTTATTATTCATTGGTTGTTTATTAATTATAACATTCTTGGCTCCCCCAGGCATCATCATTCCCTAGAAAGATAAGCATCATAAAGTTTTAAACTCGATCATCTTGCTAAAAGGATTTGAAAGATGAAAATGAAATGTTGTTTTGTCGTTACTCTAACTAGCTGATGTTGCTGATGAGGTTGAGCTTCCCCATTTTGCATGGGGAATTTCTGTTGCGGAGGATTTTGAACATTTTGATTAGGCCCAAGAAGCGGAGGGGCCGGCGGCTGTTGATTTGGAGCAATATTTGAGTCCATTGGCCATGAGCTCGGAAGCAGGTCCAATTCATCTGGAAGATGTTTCTCCAAATCAAAATCCGTCCGGAACACATCTACAAAATTAAAACAAGAAAGAACAGGGTTAACTACATCACTAACAATGCTAATTAATTAACTCTGCCACATAATTAAGTTGAACTTCACAACAAGAGAAACCAAAACATAAATATACACATTGAATATTGACATGTGCTTTCAATGAGAAACAAGAGGGATAAATTTCCTCCAAGGTCAGCCGGGGCGCTTTGGGGGGGATTTCTAGTGGGGGTTAAATGTGTATTTACCTGCGCCGGGGTTATCATTTGGAGATGTCAAGGGATCATTCAGCCTGGGCCGCTTATTGGGCGGTCCGTCAATCGGATCTGACATTCTCACTTAAAACTCATGACCTGTCGTCACCCCACGGATAACCTTCGGGTGGAAAAGACGAGGGTGGACAGGACGTTAGAAATTTCCAAAAACGGCCGTGAAAACGTTGCAAATTGTTCACACCAACAACAACAATTAGACTGAAGACTCAAGTCCAAAAAACCAAAATGGCGTGTGCGAAGACTCTTTCCTAACCCAAGTTGAGAAAGGGACGGGGATTGGGCAGCAGATCAAACCACGCCCCGCAACCACACATTGGCTCAACTCGCCCCAAACCCTGCCTAAACGACCCCACCGCCCAATCCCCACCTCCGACACAAGACGAAAGCCACACCCCCACAAACTAAGCCCTCAGAAGTCAGAGGCAGGGGTGGATGGGGGAAGAGAAGAGTAGAAGCTTTGGGGGCCAACTCGGCCCATTGGCCGGCCCAGAGCAGGCCGCCAGCAAACCCCGCAGAGTTGTGGGCACGAGACTCCTGCACACTCCGCGCCCTCCAAACCTTGGCCACTAACTCTCCAAGAGTTGCTCGTCATGGAGCAGTCATAAAGTTTGGTGGCCAACGTTTAAGAAATTTCCTTATGAAAATTGGTGTGGAGTTTAATTCAGACAGCTGAGTCACGATGAATATGAATATTTAGGATTCCGCAAACTGTTTATTTATCTTAAGTGGTCATTGATTGAAATTCCTCGAGACTTCCCCCAAAAATGGCCCTACTCTCAGGGTTTTTATTTCATTCATGGGAAAGAGAAGCAGGCGATGTAAATAAATCCACGTGCTCCAATGTTATCAAACAAACCGTAATTTGCCCATTCATTATTTTATTGTTGCTTGGGAAATTGGATACCAGGACTAAAAAACATTAGCGGCCTCCTTTCATAACATCATTCATAATAAATAACAATAACACATGTTCCAAAGCCACAGCTGATCCTCCCCAACATTCCCAAACATTCACTTTCCCCATTAGAATTAGAAGCCGTTGGGATTTAGAGCACTAGTATTGATGATACATAATTACTTTCATGGTGGCTCAATGTTTACTTGCTTGCACTCTTCTTCCTCAACATGCATGCTATGCATATGGGAGGCCCATCTTTTGTTTGGTTGTAATTATAGTTAAGCTTAATTCGCAAATCAATTGTTACATAACAATGTTTATACAATGCCACATTCCATTCAACTATGTTATTGAGTCAATAACCGGGTCGAAGCTTAGCGGAAACAAAGGAAAATAGGTCGCAGCGGGAATATCTAAGTATCTGCGCTCTCAACCAGAGGGACACTCAGTCAACAAAAACCAACACCGAACTAATGCCTCATAATGACGTGGGAACGTTGAGACTTTACTTTGCAGTATCTTCATGTACATTCATAGTCGAGTTATATAATTAGTTATTTTAGCCGAAACGCGCCATGCATTTGGGATGAGCTGGCTTTGTTGTCGTTTTTTGTATGCTTCAAAAGTTGACTGATCTTTTGTAGACGAGACGGATGAGGCAACTTTCACCAGGTATGCAAAGTGATTTATGTCATTTTAAGCAACATAATTTAGCAGGCTGTGACAGGGAACCAAACAATCAACAAGTTGCATGCTTTGTTGTGTATATTGGGTTGGAACATGTATAATGCTGGGACAAGTAAATATGTTGCCGAACACAAATCTGAGGGAGATTAAAGGTTTAGTCCTTACTACGTACATATCCCGTATAGCAAAGGAAAGGAGAGAGTGTTATAAATTGAATTGGCAGTTTGTGTTTGTGGTAGTTCTTTTATTCAGCCAATCAGTCTGTTTGTTAAGGGATGCGAGAGGAGATCAATCAAAGTGATGAGATATATGGCTGAGACATCACTCTCTCCCAAAGCGTTAATAAATACATTATTATTGGGCATGAGATAAGAGAGAAAAGTAAATGGCAATAAGAAACGTGGGAGAAATTTGGAAGAGGGATTTTCCCCAGAGAAACTCGCATCTCTTTAGTCTTATCTCATTGTGGAGAAAGGAATGGATTGGAACGTCTATCACTCTATTACTTACTTGAATTTACTGCTCAAGTTAGTTGTGGTCTGACTTAAAAGTGTTTGCTGTCTCTCTTTGTTGCTATACTCTGTACAAGGTGAATGATCAAACTCACGACAGTTTGAGAAACACGATCTGAATGTTAATGAAACACGCCTTTCTTTCACTTCCTTGCATTTGCCTCTTCACGTCAACAGAGCCCAGTTGCCTCAGTTCTTATGTCTTCTCCAAAATGACCACTTTCTCCTGATTACGCTAATGGAATTGACTTCTTAGATTTAACAACAACAAATAGGACAAGAAATTGCATGACCACAAGAATAAAGACATTGATTTCTACTCCCTTTAATTTTTAAACAAGCAAATCCTGTGAATTTCCACTAATCCTGAAATGTTACGAGTTGAGCAGACCAAGGCCTAACAAAGGGGTTTATTTCTATACTTTTTATTCCCACAAAACAAAAAAAACATCTTAAAAGATTGTCATCGTCAAAGTATAATTTTCTTTGGGATTTTGTGATTACAAGTACATTTTCAGCCTTTTCACCCATCATTTTATAAGCCTGAAAAGTTCATTATCTGGGATTATTAGGCTGGCTTGGAGATAGAAAATGGCTTTTGTGGGAGATTGGTTATTGAATTATCCACGCAATGCAATGTCGTTCAACTTTCTCCTGGAGATGTCTCAATCTTTTCCCTCCCGCAAGAAAATGTCGAGGAGGTTAACAGAAGCTGAGTAAACTAGAAAGATAACTAATTGGAAGGCGAGAGTTGGAATTACGCCTTCACTCTGGAAAGGAACCGGAAGCTATAATATGTTATCTGTCATTTATTCAACGAGATTTCTGTCAAGACAAAGTCCACTCTTATTTTCTTAACTTTTCTTTCACGGTTTGGAGGAAATGGCAAAAGTCTCAAGAAGTCTCACCGGAGAAATGCTCAAAGAGAGAGATGGGCTTTCAACGGTGACAACTCTGGAAACTAACGAGTACAACTTTCTCCTTATACTTTACCATCTTTGCATTCAATTTGCAATTTGATCACTCTACTTTTTCACTAAAATCCCATAATTGGCCCCTAAAAAGCTCTATCAAAGTTTTATTCATCTGCTATATTACATCCTTTCCCCTCGAGAGCCAAACGTTTAAAGTAGAGTTCTCTCCATTTCCCCATCATTTGGCTTACTTATATTCTATGTACCAATTAATCTCTCTTAAATTTCTTTCTCTTTCTCTCTCTTCTTCTACATCATGAGCATTATTACTATAAACGAAACATACTATATATTATATACATTTAATCTTTGTATTGTATTGCTTTCCTTCTGTATTTCTGCCAACTTTCTTAATTTGTTTCACAATTATTTTGGGCTCTATGGGGACTTTCTCCGTGTTTGTATTTCTCATTTGTTTGGTAGCAAGTTTAGGAGAAATAGTGGCTGTGTAAACTGAAAGGTTAGATTATGATTAATGTTCCTACAGCAGCAAAGGATTTGAAGGGACGGAAGATCAATTACGGACTGGCAATTCCATGATTTGTGTAGAATGTCGACCTACATACATATTTCCATGATTATCACGGCTTTGATGGAAATCTAGACAAATTGAAATCTGCGGTAGCTGGTTGAGAGCAAATATGTCATTGGGATTAATAAGGCTTGTAACAATAATCAGTTCATCCCCGTGGCTGTTCCCTCCGTTGGTGTGATGGGATACAATATAATTTCTTCACCTTTTGTTATTGTATCGTGGGATACAACAACTTGCATGCTTATCGCCAACTCCTTGTTTACCTAGCAACCGAATTTGTTGATGGCATTACACCCTCAGCTTTTGGGTGGTGGCATTTTCGGGCTAAATGCGCATTGGCAGGGCATTTTTGAAACTCGGATTGTGAGAGTCGACGAACTGTGTGGTAAACATTGTGCCTATGCCTGAGCTTAGCAACCCTTAGCCCCAAATCCTATGGTTTTTCCATACTGCCTCACATGTGGTGACTGAACGGAGAACTAAGGAAGAGGGGTGAGAGCGTTGGACGCATTCCTCGAACACTTTTAACTGCCTTTAAATGAAGGCTCATCACCAAACAGCTTCCCTTTTAGCCTCCAGCAACAAACACAAACTACCGTACGAGCAAAATGCATTGATCATCTCTTCTACCTTATTTTCAATAACATCCTCTCTCTCTCTCTCTTCTGCCCACTCTTTTACATACATTTTCCCTCTGCTTTGTTGTGAATCCAGACATTGCTTAGTTTTGCCAAGCCACGCACTTGCTAAAAAGCAAGTCTTAGGTATAAGAGATCCGGAGGGAGAGTATGTAGGAAGAAGAGGAGGAGGAAACGCTTCAAATCTGTTGAACTCAGGCAGGAGTAGTATCAAGCAAAAGGGAAAATGACAATCAGTCCGATTTCAGGAGTTGAATGGAGTTGGTAGTTGCTTAGATCTCGTAGCCTTTCAACGTTCGAGGAGAAAGCGTGTAAACGACCAAGGACGCACAAAATGAAATAACACCAAAACATATCAATTCATCTCATCACCACTGCTAATTGTTCAGTGCGTGTAAACCATCACTTTATTTTTTTTGTGTGGAGACATATCCCAGTGCAAGTAATCCAAAGGACCAACTCTGTTATACAAATATACATTTACTTATATATTTTTCATCCAAAGGAAATAAGTGTACATTTTTATTCATTTTTCATCCCCAATAAAAGTGAAGCATAAACCTATTACTTGTTATTTGCACGTTAAGTGAACTATTATTCTTTTGTGACTATATATAATCCAGCAAATTATCATCTTGAATCAAGTCGTCCAAAGAAGTAGGAGACAAAAGGACAAGATAAATCCAGCTTTTCTCATGTAAAAAAAAACTATCTTGTTGTCATTTTAAGTCGTCATCTTTCACAAATCAACAGCAACAACTGCTTTTACTTTATCTAAATAAGATGTAGTCTGCGTCTCAAATTATCTTTCCTCTCTTCTTTGTCTTATCAAACCGAAAGTTTTGTATTACAACCCAACAACGGGGCAAAATTTATTCTGATTGGAACTGGAGCCGAAATTCTTCATTCTCCAAAATCTGTATGTCTGAGAATCTTTTTTTTTTTCTTTCTTCTTCTTGAATGCAACTATTTTTCCGTTGACTGTTATTATCCTAAAATCCAAACTCTGTAAATATGTACTGTCACTCACAGTTAAAAGTAATTTTAGCCCTGTCATTGCACACACTCATGCATGCAAAGTGATATTGACAATAAATATTATTTGTGATCGCTTTTTGTATATATACTTGTTGCAGTCTAGCAAAGCAAGGAATATATTTGAGGCTACAGGTTGACAATTCAAAAAAGTCCTCTTTTCTTTTATTTATTGCACAGTGCCGTTAACAATTGCATGGTTTTTCATTGTAAATGTCAGACATTAATTACAATGGCTAATTAGTACTCAGTCAAACTAAAGGACAAAAGCTCTTTGCCATCCCTAATGCAATAAAACATTCAAAGCTAATTCAACTAATTGCTTCAATTAATTAAGTTTGCCAACTAAAGCCATATTGAGACTGAATAGAATAATAAGCTATGCAAATTCACCCACAAGTTCTCCTCCTTTGAGAAAGTTTAGCAAATTTGATTTTGTGACACTGGAGAAACACTTTCCTGGCTTATTAATTAATGACATTCTCCGCAACTCAATAAAACTTTAAGTGGAATTAATTGAGGTGAAGATGCTTGTTAGTGGTCCATGGATGTTAAAATTTATGTACAGCAATCTTTTATTTTTATGCTAGGCTGGACTGTCTACTTGACTTCTTTGGAACTATTTCTTGTGTCGTGGCTCTAAACCTGACTTTGTGTGTCAATTTTTGTCGTCAACTTTGCATTTTTCGTGTTTGATTTGTGTGAGTAGAACATAGAAATCTTTGGATCTCTGTAAATGCTGTGCTGAAGAATTTTGAACCCCTCTGCAATTGTGGATATACAATGTAAGTTGTTGTTGCTTTTGTAAATTAGCCAAAAATAACACCCATGTATGTATTTAAACATAAACTAATGCTTGTATATTTATTGATGCAATGTTTTAATTTATGATAATTGTACACAACCATAATGTAGACTATACACATATCCATGCTTTTACTCTAATTAAAATTTGCAATCAAATCAACAACAATCAAATAATTCAAGCTTGAATCTTTTATTATCACATTTATTATCCAATACCTTTTTTAAAAGCATAAGTAGTTCTTAAATTGAATTAAGCGGATTTGAGAGAATCTATCATTGTGACATTAGGCAATTTCACCTTTATTTTAGCCATACGTGATATCTTGGAAGGGCCATAAACAATGATGCATAGCTAGGAATGTTGGCCACAAGTTTACTAAGATTGGAACACGAGGAAAAGACTTCTTTTGGGCTGTCTTGAGGAAATTTATGGCCACTCGTGCTTTCTTTCTTTGAGTAATAATATGGAAGGAATGCCATTAATATGCTCCACAACGGAAGGAAGGATTGTGCGATATTCTTCACCCATACTTACACTTGTCTCGGTAGTAAATAATTCAATGTGTCCCGTGTTGCAGGGGACAATAAGGGCTAACTGGCTCCCTTATCAACCACCCAACAATTGATTTTTTAAAAGAAATTGGTCTGCTGCTATATGTATATATATAATAATATGTTTTAGCCACACAATAGGCATCCATACAATAATACAATGGAATGGAATGGATGAGTAGCCTGTTGAGTTCATTTCACGTATCGATGAATGTGTGTCTTGCAACATTCTCAGGATTTCCACCTTGTTCAGTGTCTGTTTTCTCTTAAATAAATAAACGAGTCGCTAATACACTTTTTTGGTGGTGGTAAAAACAGAGGAGCCAGATTCATGAACACACGCAAATACAAACACGCAAATAATCCAAAGCAGTTTAGTTTTAGTTTTGTTAGTTGCCAGAATGCCAGGCAAAAGGAGACGGGGAGAAAGCAGAAGGAAAATTTCATGAATTTGTGAATAGGCTCAAACAAATAGACTCTGTTTAAATAAGAAACTCTTTTATTGCATTGGTAATTTCTGTTTCATTTTACGAGGCAAAATTTTTTGGCGACTTGAAGCCATTAATGATCCAGGCTTATTATTATTACTGCTCGCATGGGCGTGGAGCATTTATTGGCTTTCCTTCTTTGGAAATGAACGAAATGGCTAGCCTCAATTTCTCGTCCACGAGTTCCTTTAAAGATTTGGATCATCTGGACGACAACTGCAAGGGTTTTAAACTGAATATATAATTTTACTCCTTTTGCATTAATAAAGCCTCCATTGTTCCGCTTCTTCACTTCCTCCTCTTCCTTTTCTCCTCAACACTCGTACTCCTTCTTTTATAATTTATAGTCTCTTTTATGCAAGTTAATTGGGATATACTTTTTTCCTCTAGCCAATGTATATAAATCCTTATGTAAATCTACCGGAACTTAATGCATATATTTATATTGACTAGATTATTTGTATGTTTATACATATGCATGATGTAGTGGGTGTGCCACAGCCGTAGGGTGAAGGGGAATATCGGTGTTAATATTCGTGTATCCGGCAACCACTGATTATGATTATTAGCAGGAATAAGTAACCAATAATTGTGGAAAATTATTATTAATATCTCAACATCCTCCCTCATTATTTTTATTTATAATTCCTAATGGTGAGAGTGCATCATGATATGATTAATTTTATGCAGCTGGTAAGGAAAGAAAGAAAAAGTTGCATTTGCTTAATTATTTGTTTGGGTGTTATGCTCATTGTCCGTTGTTTCACTGCCCTTTAGATGTTAATTGTACAGGAAATTAGTAATTTGTAGGTTTGTGCATGGAATGGAACAGAATTAGTTTTTAGAAATCTCATGTTGTGCCCAGTTTCCACAGATGGATGGATCATATTCAAAAAACGGAAGTGCATTGCTCACAATACATACGCGTGTTTGCAAAAACAAAGTCCATTGTCCCTCATCATGAGCAGGAAAAAGAAGGCAACAAATAAATTTCTTTCCGCTTTACAGTTCCATATCATTGCTTTGGATGTAAGATAAAATCAAAAACCTTGATGAGCTGAATCCACACAGTAGTCAACTGTTGCTATGCTCAAATTCTTCGTACAAGAAAAGAATTGAAATGTGGTTGAGATGTGACTGTAAAATGTAATCATGTTACTTTTTATACCTACTTTTGTCTTTCTTGCATGGAACTCTCATTTTCATGGGAAGCTGGAAATTCTTTCCAAGTTTTGTTCACTAAAAGTGCAAAGAGTTCTCTCTTATAGCTCATTATAAATTGATGCACTTGGTTAAAATATCTCCGGTGAGGAGTGTGAAAAAATTGTTCATGTCCACGTTCATAAATGTTTTTGCTCCCCCACGCTCTGAATGCTAATGCACATTTTGAACCCTGAAACACGAAAATAGTGAATTTCCTCTCTGGAGATCAGAAATTGCTTTATCCAAGATGTTGTTGTTGGTTGGTGGTGAGCGAATTTAAATTTGAATTTTTTCCACTGCGTATCTAATGACGAACCAGAAAACGCACATACAAAAATCCTCTTAAAATTCTCAAAATGTGCGTAACTAATTGGAAATGAATTGTTAGCTTGGTTGAATCTCCTACTACATACATAATAAAATTTATGGGAGGAGTGCATTTTATTTTGACAAGATAATCAAACAATTTTGTATGTGAAAAATTCAATAGAAAGACTGGACTTTGCTTTCTAAGAAAAGTTTTCTCAAATCTCAACACATGACAAAAAATGGATTGTGTTTGGAATTGACAATTGTGATTTGTTCTTTTTGGCTCAAAGTACATAGAAATAGTTCAAAGGGAGCATTTTATTTTGGTGAAAATCTTTGAAGAGCAACATGTGTCACACTCAGTCAGTGGCAGTGGCCCTTTGCTTTCCCTTCCATAATGTTACATCCAGCCAATTATCAAAGCGACATGAATTTAATGTTCAAAGTTTTCAAAGACCGTTTCTATATCAAAAAGACTTTACCAGGAAATGTTGACTGCTGCTTATATTAATATATAACCAGAAAATTTTGTTAACTTTATTTTCAAACTTTGCTGAAGGCAAAGCAATAATAATTAATAATTATGGATTGAGAGATAACTTCACTTTAAGGGGAAACGTCAGCAGAATTTTGTAAAGAGGCAACCAACCATTGAATCCCTGTATTGATTTAGTAGCAATGGAAATACCACCTACTTTTATTTTGCTGACATTTCCTCTGAAACTTCACATTTCAAAGGTCCCTGTGAAAACAGTAGAGCTAGTAGATCGTAAAAATAAATGAGTAAATCTTGGCTTAATACTTGGCTTAAGCTTCATCAATAATCAGGAGAAGAGGAAAGTGGAGCCAATTAACAGGGATGAAAGCATTTAAACGTGACTTTAGACTGTCGCTGTGTCACTCTAGAGATTTTTAGGCTCTAATGTACTTATTTAGGGAGCTGAAAGTTTTAGTTTTGTACTTGGTTTTTGTTTGGAAAGTAAAGCTTTCTTTTTGAGGGGGTATATATATATATATATTTGTTGATCACTGAGCCCAAGTAGAAAATGGACTGGCAGAAGGGTGGAAGGAAAGTGGTAGAGTTTGAGTCAATATTGTTCATGATTATTACATTATTACCTGTCTTAATGAGGATGGCGAATGTTGCTTGCTTTTACCATGTATATAATATTATTACACATTGGTAGCAGACCATTATTTCTCTGGAATGAAATGGCCAAAGGAGGAGACATTGGTAGGTAATCCAATAATAGTCTCAACTCTCCTTTCCCCGTTTAAGCTCCACGCTTTCCCTTGTTATGAAATTTAGAGAGACAGACACCAGAGTAAATTGGGTTTAGATATTGAACGACGTTCTTTATAAAGTTGCGTGTAGAGCATGTAAGATATTACGTCAGTGTTGTTGGCCAAAGTTGTCCATCATCTAGCCCCCTGTGCATGTATATTAAGAGCCAATGCTTCCGACTCTGGGGCTCCTGGCTACTTGCGGTGGTGATAATGCCACACTGAATTTAAAGGAAATGAACGCATAAAAACTTTGCCAGTTTTGTTTTCCCTTCAGAGTTGCTAGCTGCTCCCTCCCTCCGTTGTCCCTAACCTGCTCCTTAATTGCTCTAAAGTAAAAGATCAATAAAGTCCACCTTTCTCATGGAGAAATAAACTTATTGGTTAATTGCAGTTGTGTGTTTTTGTTCTTTCCTTGTTTGTGCTGAGTGAGTACGTTTGTCATACACTTCAAAATGTTGCTTAAAGTGTAATAACTGGCCTTCCTTTCCCCTACATAATTAATTCCCACGAATAATCCCTCATGTCCGAAAATAAACAGGTACGCAAATGCACAATATACATATTATTATGCATATAATATATTCTACGCACTTTTCCAAGCACGCGATCCATATCTACATATGAAATGAGATTTATTCAAATTCGTTTTGAGACTGGGTATTATTACATATTATATTAAATATATTTTGGAGTTTCGAGTTCACTATTTTCTTCAAGGGTATAAAAATTAAATCCGTGTTATTAGCATTATTATGTTGATACGTGAGATGCAAATTTATTTAACCCTAGTCAAGGTTGAGCATTTTATCCAACAATAATCCATTACAAAGTTTTGCAAATTTAACGAGCTCTAACAACATCAACATTGCCATGTATGGTGATATTTTTTGCATACTGTTGAGCCATGTCAAAAGGGGAGATATTATGTTGTCGGCATCAAATTCTCAATAAAGAGCAAGAAGGCATATAATTTAAAAGAAATTCACGTATTTGATTTCGCTTTAAAGAACATCATCTTTCATGCCACATTTACTCTGTATCAAAAATGAACAATGAACTGCATCATGTTTCATGCACAGACATTGCGAGTGGCGAAAAATTGCTCTCGTTTCGGTCATTTCATTATCCCACATTGGCCATTCCAGAGATCCAATCTCGTGATTGAATTTTGCTATCAAAATTTGTTATGTGGGCAATTGAGCATTTTAGCATACAATTTAGCATCAATTTAATTTGCTAATGCGCAACTCTAAATTTGTCAGAGTGTTCTCAAAGTTCCATTAATTGTAAAAGACAAATAATAGGTGTAGCATTGAATGATAATGGAGGGTGTTCAATTAGAAGGAAAGATGAAGTGCCTCATCTTCTCTATTGTTTCAGTCATCATAGGGAATAAATTAACTAACTCCTAGCACACCCAAGAAGACTTAAATTCACGCACTGTTACACAGGGATGAGATTAAACTACTTTGTGTGGATATTCACCAAATCCAAAGAGATGAGTTTCAAGATCCCAATTCCACACCGACTTGGGTCGTGATGATAAAAAGAGACTGGCAATTTACATTGATGTCAATTGATGCTACTTGTTGTTGCTTATGTAATTTGTATGTATATATACTTGATTTGCAAGGATGAGGAAGAATTAAGATTCAAATGTTGGCTTTGCATCTTCACGATCAGTGTTTGATGATAATATAATTACTAACTTTGTTTGCTTCAATTGAACAAGACGCTAAGTTGTGTGTCACCTCTTGCCCATAAATGCACACTCTTAGACACTTATCTCTTTTTTGCCTATAATATATGCGATTGGTTCATCTACTTTATTGGTTTACAGGAATGCAGCGTTGTCCATATTTGGCTGAGATGAGAGAAAGATTTTGGCGTACCAGCAACAATAACGGAAACGAAAAGAAATTAACGGACGACGAAGGAACTGACGACATTTTGAAAAGCGTTGCAATGACCACGAAAAGTAAGCAGTCTACAATCGCCAGGTTGGCTCAACCCGAGCCGGATGACCCAGATGAGACGGATCCCATGTTGCCCCAAACCACAACCTCTCACATCGTGGGTCAATCTACTGCACCCAAACAATCTATCCCCATTGTTGTCAAGGTACGCACTTATTTATGCCCTCATTCTTTAAAGCATTAGGAAATAAAAAAGATAATACTTACAAAACCAATCATTCAATTGACAAATTGCTCTTTTGGTTGCATGCGGAATGACATGATTGTAAGGATGAGAAAATGGGTGGTTTACAGGGAATATTTTGTTGAATAGTAGGAAATGACAAACCTGATTAAATCTGTCATGCAATATCCAGATTGCATTGTGTAATCTGCTCCCCGACATTCTCAATCTTTGTCAATAGAACATGAAGGCAAGTATTTGTTGCTGTCTTTATGATTGTACCCTCTTTACATTATCTAGACTTGTGCAAACTCCAAATTGAAGTAGAACCAAAATTTGTGGCAGTCCACAATTGACTGATTTATGAGATTTATTTCCCAGTCAGTGAAATTCTGTGTCCATTATTTCAGAGAAGGGAGAGAACTCAGTGAATCATGGATTTTATTTCCTTAATATTCAATGTAGCCAGTTGGGAATATTATTATTTACTGCTATAAAAGTATCCTTTGCTCCATTGTTTATTACAATGGGTGGAGTTATTTGAACATTTGGCATTTTTGTTCTTCATTATTGTTCCGGCCTTTCAACTCTCATTGTATTTGGAAATAATAATTAGAATTATAAAAGTTGAACATTTCAAAACTTGCTTTAGCTCAAATAGTATAAGAATAAAAAAGAGTTTAATCTTTATGCCATTTTTTTGAAATGCATACAAAAATATTAATATTTTTAGTGACACTTGCACTATTACCCGCATCATTGGAGTATCACATACATAAGTATGCGTAACAGATTGCCGACTGTTGTGCGTAAATCATTTAAATCTGACATATAACTTTCCCATTGTGAGTTGCAAGATTTACATATGTCCTGTATCCCATTACGATCATTGTATGTGGTAACACTCAAAATGTCAAAATTTACGCACTTTGAATGCTCTTATTTTGAATATAAACTTTTGTGTTGGTGAAAAGGAAGGATAATGGCTGCTTCTATGTATGTATCTCTCACCCTCAAAATCCCTTCTTTTCTTTTCTTTATATTTGAGTTTCTTCGTGTTTGGGGAAAGTAAAGGGCAGCAGCATTTATTTTATTTAGCTCTTTTGATTTTCATTTCAACATACACCGTTGCGTCTTGTACGATTGAGAGATTTTGATTTTATTCCTTTAGGCATAGGTTAAAGATTGGATGAGAATGGCACTCCAACCCAGTTTTTTATTATATAGCTGCAATTATTTCACAGAGATCATTGATGTGGAAAGCTTCACAGCATGCCATAACCATGTATATATCTATATACATGGTTACATGGTATATAAATGCCATATATATGTTCTCTGGAGGGGAAGGCACTTAAATGCTGGCCTCCGTGTCCCGTGGTGTGCGTAAAGAAATCTTTTACTAGCTATTTACATTAGAGAAAGTCCTCAGGCGTGGAAAATGGGCTTCTTCACTGGGACATGTTTAACTGCAAGATTATCCTATATCTTCTGTGGGTGGAACCAAAATTATTTTTATGGATGCTGTATGCCACGCCATGTCACAATCCAATCCATTTGGTGTAAGCAGGTGTGGCGTAATGTACTGTTGGCTTTTACGGAAAGAGTGTGGAAGGCCATTACAATCCCTCTCAATCTTTTCTCCTTCACTTTCTTCAATTGTAAGGCTTCCCCAACCAGCGACCAGCACGACGTTGGTTGACGATTTATATCCTTGTTGGTTAATGTAGCGGTTATAAGAGAAAGGGCTCTGAAATGGTTGAGATTTGCTGTAGTGAAAACTTATTGTAACAATGAGTTTGTTTGTTGAGTAAAATAAAGTTGAGGAGAAAGGCAGAGACGGATCAGTTGATCAGTTGTTTTACTGTCGTAAAATAAACATTGGTCTTGTGAAACATGGATGTAAATACATAGTAAATCTTTGGGTTGATCATTTCGTGTCATACCTTGTTTAGAACGTTGTGTTTGTTCTCATCAAATAGACACTTTCAAGCTTCATGGTTTGGAATTATTCCATTTGGTTAAAATAGTTTTGTCAAACGTGAGAGAACGTGAATTGCCAGCTTTTATGTTTGGTCATTTTATTACTTTAAAGGGAAACAGAACAGTTTATAGCTTTCTTTTCACGCGAAAGGGGAAAAGGATGATTTTAATAACATGACAGTTTGATGTGTATTATAAAAGATGGAATTAATACATCATGTCACAAAAGGGAAAATTGTTATTGGAGTTGAAGCGTGTTGAGAATCAATATTAATCAATTTAATGCAATATACTTTCTCCCTCAGGTGAGACCGGATGGAAGTGGATCACGAACGATGGCCGCAGAAAGACCTCCATCCTTCATCTGGATCCAACAGCCTCAGTCCAGGAAGTGGTGTTGCAACTACGCCTTGACAAAGTTCCCAAAGAATGCAAAGTAAGCCCAAATAATATAAAGGAATAATAATAACGAGTGTTGTGGATGATGAATGGCAAACTCACAAGTGCACCGTCATTGTTAGTTACTGGAGAATTGTGGGGTCAAAAAAGGGATTTATCTAGCTTCAAAGGTTTGCTTTCATTATAAAAGACTTGTGATCCTTTTTCCAAAATAATGGATTATCTGGTTTTATTGACTGATGGCAGTAAATTCTGTTCCATTTGGTTGAAAAGAGAGGGAACGATGATGCCTGCCTTTTATATATACATAAAATGTGTAGTTAATGAAAACCCCTAAAAAAGTAACGACCCGACGAAATGAGAGAAACTTCCTGAATTAATTCGATTAGAACATTAATAGATCGTTGTAGTTGCTTTCTGTTCATAATCTAAGTAGACTGGAAAGCCCATTTGCTACTTAGCATTTGTACACGTTTATGCAAAGCAGGGGAAATATTAAGCGTACTTACAATATCATTTTCAGAAAGTTCGGAAAGAGCTATGTGTGCTCAAAGAAACTTTTCCCAATAATAACTCATTACATGATACTCAAGACCAGAAGAGTTTTTTGAAAAAAAAAACTATATATCTAGCTAAAGCAATATTTTAGCTACCAACAAAAATCTCAAGTTTGTAAATATAATCAATTTCTCTTTATACTTTCTTCTTGTTGTGATTAGATCTCGCATTAGATATTTGTCCTTCTTCGAGGAGGGAAGTTGGTTTTTGCAGTAGGCAAGTTGATGCCTATTTAAAATGGAAATATTCTTGCTAAACTTTCTTTGTATTTAAATGAGAGCTCTCTCATTAACAAGGAAGGGGAAGTTGGAGGGTGAAAGGGCATTCTTCTTTGCACAAGCTGCTTTTCGCATTAAGAAACACATTTTTGGAGCGACATCATTACATTACAAGTATTCCACAAGCAGACCATCAACATAAATTCCAAATTTCCTCCCAGCCTTTCTTTCCCATCATATTCTTGGGTGGGATATGAAAATGGTTTCTTTTCAGGCTTCCTCATTGACAATACCAGCCAGTAACTGTATAACAACTAGGGAAAGGGAAAAGAGTCAACACGAACCATGAATAGAAAAGTAATTTACTCCCTGGCTTAAGATTGACTTTTGAATTCAATGCATAATTCGTTTTTTAAAGGTTGAGAAAGGAGAATTCAGCGAGTCAATGGATTGCGTGTCTTCTTGTTACACGTTTAATTTTGGAATATCTTTCTCCACTTTTATGCCTTCTATATTTCATATTTGTATGTATGGTATGTGTAAATTCCATTTCCCTTTGAACATTAATATATACAGCATCTTGGATGAAAAAAATAATAATATTTCCACCTCCCAGGAAGTATTTCCAGCAGTTGGCTGGTGTTGCTGATTTTGTCCTTTCAGTCCTCTTTGTTCCGGTTCCATACATATTTTAGTGACTGCACGTGGCTGCTAAAGCTTTAAAATCGATGGACTCAAGTTTCCGCATCCGTTGATTTTTTTTGTTGTTGCATAATGTTTCACGGCGATTTGGTTTTGGATATGTATAATACGAGGGTTGAGTCTCATAACCAAAGTTTTATTTGGCTGTGCGTTTTATGACTTTTATCTGGAGTAAACATGAAGGGGAGTTGGCGTTTGGCTGGTCTGATTGATACTGCTCACTTTCCCCCGTCTTCCCTTCCTTTTCTCCTCACTTTGTTTGGTTTGTTGGGAAGAGAGAAAGCTGGCAGGGGAAGTTGATATCTTGTATAAATATAGCATCCCTATAATATACCAATGGGTCATGGTGGTGAGGGATAGATATTATTTGAATAGCTTGGGATTTAGCCAAAAGAAAGTTTACATTGGGCTACGCATTTCACATATTCCCACTCTTGTTAATTCTGGATGGATCGATCCAAATCCAACGAAATTCCTTTGTGGATATATTTGGTAGTTCAAGTTCCATCCACCTAAAACCTTTTCTATGGATATGGTTATAAGGAGCAAGGGACACATTTTTGCCTCAATTGCCAAAGTGTGGTGTTGGCTTGAGGCATCAAGTTCAATTGAAGAGAGAGTGGAAGCTTGGATGGAGGGTCGGATACAATGGATTATTTTTATTATTGCGTCTCATTTAATATGCGATGGGAATCTGCGATGCGAGCCAACTAACTCTGTCTGTTGCTTTGTTGGTGGAGTAAACTTTACAATTTCCATTTCAAGGGAAATCAGCCAACTGGATGGACTAATGACAATTGCTCCCTTCAAATGAGACAGGCTTAGCTTTAATTGCGGGGGCAAATAAGCTGAAGAGCTTATAGCTTTCACTCACTCTCATTGTATATTATGTTACCGTGGAATGCCACTTCTTGGTTGAGGCTTATTTAAGAAGCTCATTATGTCGGCGTTGGTGGTGAAGAGAGTGAGCTGGATGTTGTAATGAGGAGAGTGCTAAATACTGATTGAGAGTCTCAATTTGAGACAATGAAAGTGTTAGTTAAAACAGGTGAATTGTTGGGCGCAGGAGTGGATTGTTGTGTTTTTGTTGGGCGAGGACGGCCGGTGGCGGGCGAAGGGTGTTTTCCCCTTAGTTCCCATGGAAACTGCGGGTTCTGATCTTTATGGAGTCTGCGGGTTGTGATCTCTTTCTTGCTGAGGATCGAAGGCCCAGCAAGTTTCTCTTTCTCTCTTCCCAGAGCAACGACCGTCGCAGTTTCCCTTCTCCCTCTGTTTGCTAACAACTCTCCGCCGAAGCCATTGCATTTTGGGTTTAGCCCACAAAACTTTACACCACGCTCTCCTCAGTTAGTGACCATTGTTGTAGTGCCAAACATATTGTTGAGTGTCCGCAATGAGCGGGGGCAAAGTTCACGTCTCCACGGTCGAGTCGGAGGTTGAGGGCTTTCGAATGGGCTCTGAGGCTGCCACCCTCCCTCTGGCCGAGAAAAAGGGAAAGTCCAAGGAAAAGAAGCCAAAGGAGGAGAAAAGGCCCAAGACGGTCACGGTTGTGGAGACGACAGGGCATGGAAGTGCCCCTGAGGAATTCCCCCTTCCGCCCCCGGAGGACACGCTTCTAAACCTCATGGTCCTCAATAGGTGATTTTTCCATGTTGTTGACATTACTACCTATATAGGTACATGTGTGTGGGGAGAGAGAGATTTTCATGATGCCATGAACTCTCTGCTTACTTGAAAGTTGTTGTGAATCGATTTGGTTTCAAGATTCTAGATTCTGATATGAATTTAAGTGTAGAAAAGCCTTAATCCACCCTTTTCAATTAGCTATACAAAATTAGAATTCAGTAGCAGCTAGTGCTGTTGATTACTAATGAGAGCTTTAAAATACCATGCATAATAATTCATACATATATTTACTTGCTTTGATAATGTAACCTTATACTTGGCCAGTAAAAGTTTCATTACCCTGCTTCTTCATGGTTTAAGTAATATCTTTAGAAAAGTATCAGAAAAAGACATTTAACATATGCCATACAATAATAATCATAATATCAAAAATTTAATCCACTCTTAGACATTTTACGTCGCATTTGGTTCATTATGAATTGCGGAATGAATGGTGATATTCATTTTCGTCGTTCGCTGCTGTTGAGCTGGATAAAGGACTTGGTTTAGCAGCTTAGTAAATATAAGAACAGACCAAAAATTTTTTGTTGGGGTACAAACAGCTATTTGAATTGAGGATGGACGGATGAGATTTCATGTGAAAGATTGCTCAGTATCCTCTGAATCTCCATTACGTGCTGACATATTATTACAGACTAAATCTGGGGTCACCACAACCAATAATAAAATATTGGATGATAGTATTCATCTCTTCAGTGGTGCACAGAATGAGGAAGCATAATAACATTTAAGTTCACTCACTCAACAAACTACTAAAAATGGGTCCGCAGGAACAAGTCAAAAGGTATCCGATACAAATTCTTATTGATCCCTTAATAAGTTATTGGGGTAAATACTATATAATATATCTCTTTGAAAAGGAGTTTGAAAACTCTTTCCGGCTTAGTAGAAACAAACATTAGGTTTGTTTGTGCATGTAATAACTTTGGGTGTCAATTACATAATCATCCACATCACTCTTTATGCGGTGTGTTTAACATTCCAACAACAAAATAAGAGGAAAACTGCCAGAGTTATGTATTTATGTGCTCTTTGCTTCGTGTGTCTCCATGTAATTGTGTCTGTGGGGATTTGTTGTAGAGCATTTTTGGGAACAAATTTCGGTAAATGTATGTTTACAAAGAGACTGGAGAATGCACACAAATATAAGTACGGGTTTCCTCATTAACATTCTAGTTCTGGTGATGAAATGTCCTTTTAGAGAATTAGGAAAATTAGCCAATAACTGTCTGGGTTAAAATATTTTGAACATGCAAACCAAGAAAACAAAAGAGGGACGAGGAACGGAACTAATTAATTTAATGTTTTCAGAACATCTCTATTCATCATCACCAGTGCTCTGTACTGCAAACTTGCGGTTGTGGTATGTTTGGCATTTCTTCTCTCCGAAGTCATCACTCTCAATGTTCCCCTTCACTTCTTTGAGGTAATTATTTCCGGTGTCCTGTCCACAACAAATATTTGAGATGAAGTAAAATATATATTCTTTTGGATGACAGGCAATCTTCACGTACTTGTACAGTGGGAGCATTTTGTTTTTCCTCTACGTCTTTTGCTACCTCCTTCATGACACCTCTCAAAAGAAACGGCAAAAGAACAAAGAGGAGAGTGGGGCAGGGGAAGTGGGCCCTGATGGAGAAACTGCTCAGGATCCATCCGCCGGCAAATCTGGAGAGAGAAAGCAATCTTTCCTTCAGGTAATGTCATATGCCCTTAAGGGACTCACTTCAATGACAAGTCCATTCCTCAACTTCCGCCCATCTTTTAATCAACTCCAACAAATAATAGCCTCTTGGCCATTGTCCAACACTTTATCCCCAGATAGATACTTTATATATATATCCTTATATATCTCAAATCCCTATAATCGCATTGTTATTGTATCACACTTGCAAAACTTGCCACGTTAGCACCTACAAATTGGAGTCTATTTTTCAACACAAATTATATATAATTTATCAAGTTTGGCGTATACAGTATATCTTGGATTTTTTTTTCGTTTCTTTTGTTGCTTCTTTTAATTTGGCTTGTGGTCTATTTATGACAGGAGAGACGTCACAAGGGAAGGTATGATGTGGCTGAGAGAGAAAGGCTTGATCCCCTTATGTCAAATGAGGTTTGTTTCCCTTTTTATTTTGCATGTTTTATCTTTCTCTTGTTGATTTATTTTCTGGTGGTTTGCTAGCTTTGTTTTGCCAAGCAAGGTCCACTATAGATATATGAAATATTTTTGAGCTTTTTTTTCTTATTAATTGTTGCTATATGTTGTTTAACTTTTTCGATTTTGTTGTGAAACACAAATTTCCGCCTCCTCTGGTAATCTCTATCCATAAAAGCAAAGTTGGCCTCATAATTTTCCTCATGTGTCAAAAAGTTGGGTCTGGTGAAAGTCGTCGGATGTATAATGTAAATATATGGGTTGGGTTGTGCTACGCTTTTAACTAAACCGCAAATGCATATAAAATGGCATGTAATTTTTGTACAAGGAGGAAGAATAAATTAGGACCGGAAGGAACTTTAGTGACGTGTATAATAATTTGTTTTCAGAGCATGTTGAAAGGGGTGAGGAAAGGGAGTGAGTCCAAGGATGTGAATTTGAATGATGGCGAACAAGGAACAACTTCACAGGGCCCAGAAAAGACGACGGCTGAAGCGTCCTCTGCGTCTGCAGCCCCCAAGGAAAGCAAACCCAAGACCAGTCAAAGTGACACTGCTCACGGCTCTTTCTTCCTTCGAATGGGAACTCTAGGTAACCACTTCTTTCTTCTTGCTTCAGTCCACCACAAAGAGTCAAAGATTTTGCAATTGGGCGATCAGATTTTGCTTGGATAGTCACAGTGCAGACGTGACCGATTTAACGCTTCATGTGCTTTTATGGATGTAAGTGAACTAATGGCTTTTATCATGTTCCAGCGTTTGGCTTAGGAGCAATGATTTACATCGGATTGGAGTTGGGCTCATTCTTTGAAATCCCCATGGGCTCTGCCTGCTACAACATCCTCCGTGGTAAGAACTTTGAATATCATATATATATATATATAAGTATATACATATATATTCATTACCATTTTAAATCACTCTCTATATCTCTCTCTAAAATAAAATATTATCATTGATATTTTCCAGGAATCAATCCTCTTCTCCAACTCATATTTACATTCATGCAAATGTATTTCATCTTCATCAATGCCAGAGTAAGTTATTTTTATTCTTTCTCCCCTTTTAATATTTTTTCTTCTTTTTCCTTTGTTCATAAATTGTTTCTTATTGTGTTCACAATTGGATTTTGTTTGTCTTTTAGTTGAGAATTCACAAGTTCAAGATCATTGCCAGATTTGGATTGATGCATGTTGTTGCCACAAACTTGTGCGTGTGGCTGAGGATTTTGGTTCGAGAATGTCTCAAGGAAATTACCAAACACTATGGAGGAGTATCTCAGGACTATATGATTCGAGGTATTATTGCTTCAGACAATGATAAATTGTTATTACACATTTGTAAATGTGTATTGTAGAGGGAAACCGATTGGTTTACTCACGAGTTGGAATGTGGAATCAATCTGGATCAACAACTCCTGAACCTTCTGGATATGACACTGGCTACAACAATTACGGAAACTACGGAAATCGGATGCCAACACCTTTGCCGTCATTCAACTCCAACAATAACAGGACAACCACTCCTTTGCCACTCAATGTAACCTGTCAACGAACAATGTACATGGGTCCAGTCGTTGATGATGCCGCACCTTATCTCTTCCCCGTCGTCATTGAATACAGTTTGATTGCTGCTGCTGTTGTTTTCGTAATGTGGAGAAACATTGGACGCAACATCCCAACCAAAGGGTATGCGTTATTTATAATTCCAAATTATAAAAAAGTTAACTTAATTTTATATGATAACTTTCTTTTTAGAAATGGAGAAGATGGAGAAGAGACCCAACAGGAATGGGAAGTTGGAACTGGATCTGAATCTTACAGCCGATATACTGGGGGTGAGGGGGCTACACCAACAGGGCCTGTGGATTGTGTGGGCGCAAGCAAGGGACTTTTCTGCGGACTTTTACTCCTCGTCACTGCCCTCATTTGTCTCATCTTGTTCTTTGTTCTTGTGGAAGGGAAACAGTTGAAATGGTTGGCTATCTATTTGGCAGATTGTTCTCATGCTGGTCTCCTTCTCTTGTCATTCTTGGCCACTCTCATTGGATTTATTAGGTATGTACAAAGGCTTGAATTTAGTGTTGTCTTTTTTTTAAAATGTCTTAAATAATGAAAATAATTTTAACACGTTTGTGAATTCAGGGTGAGACGATTGAGATTCCACGGAGATCACGGAAGTCCATTAAGAGATCTTCTTCTGCGAGTGTCGGTGATTGGAGTATTCGCATATGCTCTCTTCAGTTTGATCTCAGGAACCATTGTTGGCCTATCATTGGATATTCCATCACTTTTGGTTGCAGGCACCTCCGGATTGGTCCTTCTTCAGGTAATTTTAATCTATTTGTAAGATTAAAGTTCAGTTCTGATCAACTGCTTTTAAATAAACAGATAATCGTGCAAATGCTGTTTATCTCTGATGTTGGCCGCCGACGAATTCATTTGGCTGAACACTCTCGAACTAAACCCGGAAGGCAGATTGTTACTCTCCTTATGGTATATGCCTCCCTTTTTCTAGCTTAAGTTGATTATAAAAATGAATATTTATTTCCAGATAACCAATTTGACAATGTTTGTCATCATGATACTGGAAATTCGAAAAGTGGAAAAGGATCCTATTCAATTAAACTTCTTTGGAATAATTCCATGGATTCTCGTCCAAAGATTCTGTCTCCCACTCTACATCTTTCATAGATTCTTCTCCGCAGTCACCTTGGCAGAAATCTGGAAGAATTCTTACACTCTCAAGTACATTCCAGTTGCGGCTGGCCCTTAAACTTTCTTTAAAACACGAGGTTGAAAATGATATGGTGCATGCAAGCAAAACTTGGCCTCGGTAAAGAAAGTCTGGTTTTCAGGTGTCCACTTTTCTGTGAACCTGACTCAAACTAACCAACACGATGCTCATGTAGTTCTTCAGATGAGGTAGATTATTAGATTCGCTTTAGTAGAGAGCTTTATAATTGTTGTTGTCTCAGAGTTATGAAAAATCACGTCAAGTAGAAAACAAAATAGTACTTAACCAACTCGAAGACTTTTCCAAAGTGACACTTATTGTGCAGCGTCTCTTTAAGAGTTAGCCTTACAAAAAAACAACATCATCCTCCTGTTTCCAACTAATAGAAACATTACAAAGATCTGGACTAACTCAGTGTTATACTGTTCAGTTTCCGAGTGGTTTTTAGTTGCACTTCTTTGATATAATGCTTTTGTTCTGCCCAATCTGCTCATCTGCAATGACAGACTTTTTGATGGACTTTATAAGGTGAGGACACAAATGCAATTAAGGTAAAAGTGTTTATGTAACTATGTAGTAGGTATATATGCCAGTCAGGAATTCTCAGCCTCGTGACTCACTTGGGCTTCAGTTGTGATAGCACTACTTTGAACTTTTACATGTTTACAAATAGACTCGACGATACAACCATAGGACAATGGAGTCAAGCTCACTGCCAATTTCTTAAACTTTTTAAGATATTAAGTACGTACTTGACCAATTCTCTTTGTTAAATTATCAGACATGTCCAGATTTGCAACATCCAGAGAAAAAAGCAAAAGTTTCCATGATGGCATCAGTGCGTAAATTCTAGTCTAAAAATATTATGATACGTAAACTTTTGCTTGATAAGTATTAATAATCTGAGGCATAGAAGAACCATTCGTACATGAAATATTATAATTGGATAAGCATAAGTGGATCAAGTTGTAATATTGCTGGCTGGCTGCAAGTATATATATACAAGTATATGTATTTAAGTGATGTTTTTTTTGTGGAAACGAGTGCTCAAAGTACTCCCTTATAAAATAATGCAACACTATGAAAATGATGAAAATAGTTGTAGGGTTTAGCAAAGACATTTCAGGCTTTCTTGTTGGGGAAATTGAAGAAGGAAGTGGGCTTTCCTTTATGTAATAATATTGCTTATGTCATGTCCATTTTGATATAATTCCTAATAGCTAATAATTGTGGGTACAAGAGAGAGAAATGTGTTTTATTTATTAGGACGATGATGAGAAAGTCTTTCGAATTTTTAATCTCTGCTCTCTGGGATATTTTTTTGTATTCTGTCCACTCCATTGAGTTTTCGACTTCGTTATACTGTACTGTAAAAATAGAAATTTAACCACGACGTTACTTATTATTAAAACATCTTTCAATCAACATGGAAACAAATGCTACAAAATTATGCTGTAAATATACGCGCATTCATTAATAGCTCATGCGGCCAATTATTAAAAATTTGCCTACATTGCCAAAATATGCAAACACTTTGTAACTTTCAAAGAACAAATTAATAGCCTACATATTACAGGTGCCCGCATTGAAACGAACATTCTTAATTATTAATGTTTGCAAACAAGAAACAAGTACAAAGTAAAAGCTAAAAGTGCGTATACTGCAAAACATTCTCTTTCGATTATTCTACAAAACAAAATTGTTCAAATTGAAATAAGTAATCGTGTAGTCCAAAAAGATCCGAAAATGTTGCTGCCTTTTGCTTCTAAAACATGATGTTGAATTTCCATTATTTTGAAACCCAAAAACAGAACGCTCTGCTAAATAAAGTATTGATTGTTCATACTCAAAATAACTACAAATAATAAAATGGTCTAGCTTACATACAAATTTAAGAGTTTGCTACAAGTGTTTATATAGTAATTGTTAGGATTTATATAGTTTTAGAATAATTATCTACTAGCAATGTTGTTGCCATTTCACTCAATCTTGTAAAAAAAAATGCTGGGCTTTTCCAATCTCTTCTTATACTATACAGCTTTTAATAGGAAACAAAAGAGCAGCTAGCAATTGCTGAGTAATTTATACTATTAACCATTCCTCAAACTAATTTGTTTGTCAATGACAATTACTATTAATTTTTAAAATATTGTATTTTTCATTTCGTATAAAACAATTATTTATTTTTTACTTTTTTGCCAGTGTCATGCATTTTTCGTGTGCAATATTTTGATTGTGTTCAAACGAGTAATTTGATTGATGATTTCTTTTTGTTTTCATTCGGAACGACCTAATGAGTAATTAAATATATAAAAGTGGCTTTTCGTACATGTACAATTTATTATAATCTATACTTGTAATTATTATTAAAATATTTGTCCAAAATTATGTTTGTACAAATTAGCTCATTTGAAACGTTTATTTATTTAATTTTTATTACCAGTGGGAATATTATGATGATTGTTGGCTGTAGTAAAGTTTAACGATAGTTTTAATTATGACTCAAGATTTGAAACAATTAGACCGTTGTCTTTGTACCTCCTACTGATTATTACACCGCGATACTAAAATTTTAATAAAAATTACCAAACTATAAAAAAACAAAGAGCTGCCCTTTATTCAGTCATTCAATTTTGTAAATATAAAAAATAAGTTAAATTAATCAATGAGTACATATAAATTCTTGAAAGTTGAGGCTGGGGAAAACATTTACATGAGGAGAAAGTTGAGACAGACATCCTTTTGTGGGGTTATTGTCCATGTAATTATGGCTTATAATGGAATATATCCATCTGCATGGAAATTACTTAGGTCACCCTTTGCTTCAATGTCGTGGGGCCTTTGTAAGGTGACGACTTATCAGAAGGATAATTATTAAAAGCAGATCTAAATGCAGATGAGACAACTGGAGTCCAACGAGAGGAAGATGGGTAAATGTTAGACAATGATGTCTTCATGTTTCCATCCAAAAAATCATCAGATCTCCTCGTTATTCCAGGATATCGTACAGAGTTCGAGCTTGATCCAATGTCAGAGGTCCTCAAAACTATATCCAGCCATTTCTCCAACTGTTTTTTCACTTTTCTCTGTGTGCCCAAAGAGCTTCCCTTGTTGATGTTTTGTGAGAACTGTGAAGAAGTGTCGCTGGAAGGGAGGAGACCCATTCTGCCAACAGAGTTGAACAGATTATTCATGCTACTTGACCCAAAGGGGTGGCTAACTTCTCCAATGTCCCATTCGGAGTCGGATTTCTCTGACTCTCGATTAGATCCAAAAAATAAACGTTTAATGGTGCCCAAAAGTCCTCCATTGCTACTACTACTACTAATGCTTGGAGAACTAAAATAGTTTGACCACTTGTTGCTGTCTTTGGAATCATTTGATTTTGGAAATTGGATTCTGGTATTTACGACACTGCTAGCTGCTGCCATTGCTGACAATTGTTCTTTCTCTGCCTCTGCCCTTTCTGTCTCTTCTAATATTTCCTTTAAGCGTTCTTTTAGCATATTTTTGAGTTCATACTTGAACTCGGGATCGATTTCTTCCCCTTTGACCTGTTTAGTCGCATACGTGGGGTGAGTGGAGGAAAGAAGATCTTTAAGCTCGGGTGCTAAGGCGAAGGAATTTGCAAATCCTCGTCCCTCTTCTCTTTCGTCATGAGGGTGACGTTGGACTACTGGCTTGTGTTCAGAATAACTGGCAGTGTGTTGCTTTGAAAATGCTTTCAGTCCAAATTTAGCTGGAGCAGACAAAAGATATTTTGCAGCAGAAAGTTTTATTGCCAATTTTTCAGCAAGAAGATCCAATGCAGGATCAACATTGGCTTTGAAATCAAGATGTTTCTTTAAACGACCATTTTGCAGAGCAGCAGTTTTGAAAAAATGAAAGTGACCAAAACGACCCTTGTTTCCAAGAAGCAGATGGAGCATTTGTTTTTCTTCTTGTGGATCTTTTGAGCCATCCTGTTGGGCAGCTTGGGCGTGTTGCTTATTTTCCATTCTTGCAAATTTTTCATGATTAGTTGAAGCTGCGGTAGACGGTCCCATTGGTACAAGGATTCCATACGGAGTGTAAATGGCGGATGGAGGCTTCTTCCTTGTTTCCAGATAATTTTGCAAGGCTTTGTCATAATGGGCTTTGGCTAGAACTTGATACATTTGATGTCTTGGATGGACGGGGACAGCTTTTAGACCTGGTCCAAGAACTGGCTTCCCGTCAGGCGTGAATTGCATTGAAGATAAAGATGATGCCTGGACAACTGGAATTTCCTTGGTCATTAGTTTGGGTGGGGGTGGAATCATGGCTTCTTCAGGGACCAATTGGGGGAACATGAGAACATACGGAGTCTCACTGAACATTGCAGTTAAATTCTTCTCTTCTGTACTTTTCCCCTTCTCTTTTGATGACGAGTCGGAACTTTCTCCATTATTTTGTGAGTTGGAGTTTGGGACAAAGCCATTGTCCAATCCTCCACCGTCACTGCTTGAATATTGAAAAGGGACCTTGGACAATTGATTATCTCCAGAATTATGCTGATGCTGTTGTTGTTGTTGGGCATGCTCTGATCCAACAGTTGGAGGAGGTTTGTCATAATATGCAGACAAAATATCAAATCCTGGTCCATTAGGTCTGTTATTTGGGGACCCATTATCGCCAACAGTTGGTTGATTTCCGGGTAATTTATCAAAACTATTATGCTGATGATCATTATTAAAGTCTTGGAAATTTGGACCTTGATGATGATGTTGTTCGTCTATGTGATTGCTGAAATCTCCCCCATAATTTCCGAAATTAACTTCCATGGGATGTCCGGGAGGGAGGGGAGGATTTGCAGGCTCATAATCTGGTTTATCCGACATGGAATGCGTATGTGGAGGGAAATGATGAAGTGGCTGAACTTCATTCAACGCCTGATGTTCTGAAGGTGGAGGCGGAATATTGTTCAGGCCAGGCATTGGTAGATTCACATGAGAAGACGGATTGTGAAAGTCCGGAGGTGGTCTTCCATGAAGAAATGATACGGAAGGATTTCCAAACTCTGAGGGACTTGCAAGACCAAATGGAGCATTGTTTTGTTGTGGTCTATGATTGAACAATCGAGGAGGATGTTGCATGAGATGCAAGGGGGGCATTGGGGGGCCGCTATTTCGGAAGAAATGGTTTGGTGGAGGACGATGAAGCATAAGAGGTCCAAGGGGTGGTCTGTTTAAAGGGAATTGACCATTACTTGCATCTTGGGATGGAATTGGGGTAAAAGCAGGGTAATTGTGGGGCAAATGAGACTGAAGATTATTATTGTTGTTAATATTATTCATGTCATTTATATCATTCATATTATTATTATTGTTAGGTTGATTCATCAGTCCGCTTCCTACTTCGAAATTTTGAGGTGTGCTTTGTGTCAAGTCATTTTTCATGAGGTCATTATTGGTGTCTTTTAGTGTTACGTTTTCACTCAAAGGACCGTTTGTGGCAGTTGAATATTCCGGAATGTAATTTTGTGAATTGTCCTGCATATTTTCATTATTATTATGATTTCCGTCCTCTTCCCGGTTCCCTTGATAATGGTATTGATGAAGGGCTTGTGGGGGTGGAGGAATTGCATCATATGGGGGTTGGCCCAAATAACCACCGTCAGAGTCTATGTCATTAAGATTATTGTTTCCTGTGTATATTTGTTGCTGGTCATGGTATTGAGAGGGCTCAGATGATGTTATGCCTCCGGAATGATCAAAATCGGATTCTGTGATTATTTGCTCTTGTTGTTGTTGTTCTTGTTTACGCTTAGATTTTTTGTGCTTTTTTCGAGTTCCTCCAACGGGATCCACAGGACTACTTTTAAAGCTGTCAGTTGTATAATGCGTGCTTTTACCATAATCACTTGGTGGCGTATTCATATTATTTTGATCCTCTGGAGCAAAGTGTTGAAAATATTGGTCACCTGTTGGAGGAAGAGTTGCGACGTATCCATTGTGGTCAAATACTGGTAATACTGGCCCTTGGTCTGAATGAATAATTGAATGTTCATTTGATTGACTATTTTCTATACCAGGAGGAGAAAATTGCCTAGGATCATTTTCATTGAGACCTCCTGGATTTTGTCCTTGATTAGGAAATGGATTGTTATTTTGGAATATTTGATTCCGAGTGAAGAATGGATCCTTATTCCTGTCGTAATGCGAACGACCTGTATTTTCTTGAGTAAACGGCACGCTGTCAAAACCCACGTTTGGAGCATTTGAAAAATATGACTGGGACATTGGATCATTCATTTCCTGGCCACCATTCTCGCTGATTTTGTTATAATTTCCTAACCCAATAATTGGGTTAGTTGAGTGAGAGTGGGAAGGGGCATAATTGGAGTCATAGTCCATTCCAAAAGGTGGTTGAGGAGAATTATAAGCTCTATCATCCATCAAGTAATTAGTGTTTAATGAATTTCTTTCAGATTCTCCCGTTTGCATCTCTGTATTTGATTTGTTATCCTCAGTTCTGTCCCAAGGGTGGGACTGCAGAGCATAAGAACTTGAACTATGGATCTGACTTTCTAATGCCTTTATATCTTCCGAAGAACTTTCTGTTGAACTGCGTTCAGAGTTTGGTGAAACTGTTGTTGATATTTTTGGAGGTTGAGTAAAGAAATACGTGCTAATTTGTTCCGTAAATCCACCGGAAGCTGGTTTTTCTAGTTGAGGCTCCTGTGAATTTATGACCCCTGTGCTACCAGAATGAATGTCTGAAACAATGATGGGCTTGGGACCACTTTTGATGACAGATGCAGCCTTTGAGGCCACAGTTTGAGGTGAAGATGAGGGACTTATAGGAGGATTCTGAGATGGAGGAACAGCCGTGGTTGTACTTCGATATCTTCGGGGTCTGATGGTTGGATTTTGTGTTGGATTCGACGAGTCGTCAATATTATTGTTATTATTGTTGTCATTAATATTATCAGAATCGGGAAACATTTCTCCAGACCCAGTTCTCAGTTTCCTCACACGCATTCTGACTCTTCGTCCCCTGCCCCCTCCAGGGCGAATTCTACGCCTCCTCCCATTGGGACCAACCTTTGGAAATGCTTCTGCAAACTCTTCTTCCAAAGGTGGATTGCTTCCTTCCCCATTTGAACTTATGAGTGCCATTGGGGTGGGAATAGGTTCCTTGACTAGCTCAGCTGCTTTTTCTTCCTCTGGGGGAACTGTCGGCGTCTCAGTTTGTACGTTTTCCTCATCCTCCTCAATCCCATTTCCTGTTGGAGCAACTTGAGACATCTTTTCAGCCATGGTCAGACTGGTCCCTTGTGTTGTTGGGTTGCTTGAAGTCGTCAGAAAAGTAGATGTGGTGGATTCCATACTACTAGGGGGAATTTCAGACTCTAGTTGGTCATCCTCTGAAGAAAAATTTGGTTGGTATTTTTCTTGTTCTGATGAAAATTGTTGGGATGGCGTAACTGAAAAGTCTTGAAAAGCTTGTGGAGTTGTTGTTGACGCATATTCTGGATTTCCATATCTTGTGGCAGTGACGAAAAAAGTGCTATGAGAAGGGACACTTTTACTGGGATTTACCAAAAATTGTTTCTCTTCTTCTGCTGGAGTCTCCAATGGCTCATTTGATTCATAACTGGATTCTATAATTAAAAATCATAATGGACATTATAAAGGGTGTAGAAAAAGTTTGTACTACACTCATTTTTCACATGCGCGGAGCCACAAAATTGCTTGTAACTCCTAAATAAATTAGTAAAGAAATTTGTAATTTTTACCATGGCTAGAGGATACTCAAAGGCAAATTATGAGCATATTCGCGTTAAGGTCCAGACCTTGGCGAAGGAGAAATATAGCGCGAGACAAATAGTAGAAAAACTAAAGATACCTAAAAGTACGGTCATATTGTGGATAAACAGAAACTCGGTCAAAGATAAAAAAAGGTCAGGCAGGTCCACAAATATGTCTCCTACCCCAAAACGGATGAAAAAGTCCAGGTTTCATCGTAAAGTTGAAAGTTCAGTGCGAAACTGCAAAAAAGAGCTAAATGTCTCAAGACGCTTTAAAGCAAAGTATAAAAAATTTTACTTTACTAAGGTTCAGAAATATAGTAAAACAACTGAACAGCATCTAAACTAACTAAGGAACCCCTCCTATGAGAAAAA